>OX465271.1:7348511-7623412 GCA_949987775.1 Aproaerema taeniolella
CGGATATATCATGTCTCTACATCAACATTACTAAGAGGATTCAATAATGGAATAACGATAGATGAATATAGTTACTTAGTTAGGCACCTACAGGTAGGTAATAGGTACTTAATTAAGAAATTACTACATATTTAAAGAGCTAAGTAATTTAAGCATATAAAAATAGGTATGTGTTTAGGTATTGTACTCATCTTACAATAGATAGAGTATATATATTTTTTTATAATATATACTTAATTATGTAAGTAATGTAGTGAGTTTGTATTTTCATTCATTCATTCATGTATGTATGTATGTATGTATGTATGTATGTATTTAAGTAGGTAGGTAGGTAGGTAGGTAGAGGTGTTAGGTACGACTTTAATTTCTTTCGAAATAATGACAACTGATTAGCGTCATATGAATAATTGTTAGCCCTGAAAAGGGCTTTTTTGTTTTGCGGTGCGAACGCAGAGAACGATATCGCACGCGGCATGCACACGTCACCAGTGCCTGAAACCACCGTGGCGGGACAGCACTGTCTTCGAACGTGATCCCCACGATGCAGGCAACGTGGAAAACGAGCGATGAGCGAGCGAGCGAACGAACGAAATAAACGTCGATTTACCTACTTCTTGGCCGCTGCTTTCTTAGCGGCGGGCTTGGACTTTGAAGCGGCGGCCGCCTTCTTAGGCTTAGGCGCTTTAGGTTTCTTCGTAGGCGGCTTCGCGGTCTTCTTAGCCTTGGGAGCGGCGCTCTTAGCCTTTGAAGGTGAAGCGGAGGCGGCGGCCTTCTTAGCGGCGGGCTTCTTCTTAGCGGCGGCTGCCTTCTTGTCTTTAGTTGCGGCCTTCGACTTTGCGGGCGAGGAAGCCGCGGCGGTTGCCTTCTTCGGTTTCGCAGAGGCGGCGGCCTTCTTAGGTTTAGCCGCGGCGGCGGCGGGCTTCTTGCCGGAGGCGGGTTTCTTGCCGGACGATGACTTAGATTCGAGCTTGAAAGAACCGCTAGCGCCCTTGCCCTTCGTCTGGATCAGTGCACCGGATTCAACGGCGCTCTTCAAGTATTTCCTGATGAAAGGAGCCAGTTTTTCAGCGTCGACCTTGTACTGGGCGGCGATGTATTTCTTGATCGCCTGCAGGCTGGATCCGCTGCGTTCCTTCAGCTCTTTGATAGCGTTGTTGACCATTTCGCTAGTCTTAGGATGGGTCGGCTTCGCTTTCGGCTTCTTAGCACCGCCTGCGGAGGCTTTCGGCTTCTTCGCGGGCGTCGCCGGAGCTGGGTTGTCGGAGGCTACAGCTGTGTCTGCCATTTCTTCGATAGACTTGTTAAAATGCGCACTTAAAATTCTCGCTTGCTACGGAGGAGCGGCGGCGGGCGGGAGAGCGGAGCGTACGGTTGAAGTCTCTCTCTGATCATCTTTGGGCCTGTTGGCCACAAGGGATACGGGCTATGAGGGTGTCCTCGTTCCCGGGCATCGCCTCAGGGGGCAACTACCCCCTGGTCCTGGGTGGCGGAGCTGCGGGGATCCTACAGCTCTGCGCCTTCAGCTTCATCTTCTTCTTCATCCTCGAGCACAGCAGTGGGGCTCGACGCCGGTGACTGGCACAGTTCACGAGGCTGTGCCAGCCATGCGACGTTGTCCGGAGGGCGGGTGTGCAGCGGGGCAATGTTGTGAAGTCCATCGTGAGGTCCATTGTCGGCGCGGTCGAACATACGACGCGCCAGCATGCGGACGAACTCATCGATGGACTGGACGCCCAGGTCACCCGCGATGACGTCGTTACGGACGTATCTGCCGGCGCCGGTGATGGTGCGAAGCGTGAGGTTCTGCTGTGCTTGCAGACGCTGCTTGTTTGTCTTAGAGGTGAGGGCGTACCAAGCCGGTGCTGCGTATGTCAGCCGGGATCTTATGTATACCTTATAAAGCTTCACCTTCGTGCGTAGGGGAAGGGAGGAAGTGAAGATGGGGCGCAGCATGGCGCGTGCTGCCTTGGCTTGGCACAGTAGATGGTCTACCTGATTCCCCATGCTCAGGCGATCATCCACCGTGCAGCCAAGGTAACGCACGCGCGACTCCCACTTTATGCTGGTGCCGGCTAGGGTAAGCGGAGCAGGTCTGCGGCTGGTGGGCCCGATGAATAGGGCCTGGGTCTTACCAACGTTGACCTTCATCCTCCAGTCGTCCAGCCAACGCGGTAAGACGTCCAGGACCTTCTGCAGCCTTCTCGTAGCGATGCGTGGGCTGCGGGAAGAGGTGAAATAGGCGCTGTCGTCCGCAAACAACGCCAGTTCCACCCCTCTCTCACCTTCCTTCAGCTGGCTGTCAGGAACTGAGGGGATGTCGTCGGTGTAGACAGCGTAGAGGGTCGGGGACAGTACGCTGCCTTGTGGGACTCCTGCTTGTATTGGGCGTGGGGTGGAGACCTCCCCCTCCACGGCCACGAAGAAGCTGCGGTCGCGGAGGAAGGAGTCAATCACCTTGATGAGGGCCCTTGGGATAGTAGTATTGTTTACCAATTTGTATAGGAGCCCCTCGTGCCACACACGGTCGAAGGCCTTCTCGATGTCGAGAAAGACCCCCACCGTGTGTCTCCCGAAGTTTCTTTCCGTTGCCATATAGTCCAACACCCGCGCGAGCTGGAGCGTGGTGGAGTGTCCGCTGCGGAATCCGAATTGTTCGTCTCTTAGTTGGACGAACGGGCGGACTCGACGCAGCAGCAGGCGCTCGAACAGCTTCGCAGGGTGTGGTAGAAGGGTTATGGGCCTATAGCTAGCCGGGTGACGGCGGTCCTTACCAGGCTTGGGGAGGCAGATGACCTTGCCTTCCTTCCAAGCGCTGGGAAAGTGGCCCGTGCGGATGATGCCGTTGAAGATCTTTGTGAGAGCGGCGATTCCCCTCCTCGGGAGGTGCCTCAGTGCCACTGTAGTGATACCATCCGGACCTGCTGCCTTTTTGGTAGGTAGCCCTCGGATGGTTTTCGCTACCTCAGATGGTGGCACGAAACTGTTTCCCGGGAGTGGTGGTGCTTGGTCTTCCCGTAGTCTTCGAACTTCGTCTTCTACTGCAGTGTGGTGTGCAGCAGAAGAGTGTGCTGTCTCGTTTCGGGTGAATTGCGTTTGGAGGTGACTGGCTAGCAGTTCTGCTCTGTCTTTTGCAGCGTATCGTCTACGTCCTTGTAGGTCCAGCAGGGGGCAGGTAGGGGTCGGGGTGGTGGTCAGCAGGCGAGTAAGGTGATACAAGGTAGTATCGTCCTTCCTCGCCCGGTCTATGCGGCTCTCCCAAGCCTGCCCTCTGAGGTTTTTTATTTCTTCGGACAGCTTCTGGGTCAAGGAATTGAGGTCTCGCTTGACCGTTGGGCATCGCGTGCGTGCCCACAGCTGGTTCAGCCTCCTCTTTTCCTTCAGGGCTCTTCTCAGGCGGGGCGGCAGTTCTTCCCTTACGTGGCTTGGTGGCAGGAGTGTGGTGGCCGCTTCCTGTGCTTTGGAGAGGAGATCCATGAGTGACTTGGTCTCCTCTTCCACTTCGGCTGCTGAGTTTACTGGACCGACGTTTACTTCTGCCAGTAAGGAGGAGAAGTGATCCCAGTCGATTCGCCTTCTCTGGGGTCTCTTGATGCAGTCGGGGCGGAGGTCAACAGTGATCAGGATGGGAAGGTGTTGATCATCCAGATCATACAGGACCTCTACGCCCACCGGGAAGGGGATGTTCCGATGGCAGACCACATCGAGGACGTCTGCTCTTTTGTTGGGGTCCGCCGGGATGTGGGTGGGGTTAAGTGTGCCCTGGACTGAGTAGCCCTGGGTCTCCGCGTCGCAGTGGAGCAGCACTCCTGCTGCGTTTCTGACTCTCGAATGCCAGGCGGGGTGCTTGGCATTTAGATCGCCTGCTAGGAGTGCTGGGTTGCCTGTTAGCAGTAGCGGATGTAGGTCCTCGGGCTCCAGTTGTTGTCTGCCCTTGCAGGGCGGGCAGTATGCGCCGAGGATGTCAATTTCCAGGGTGCCGGCCCTGATGGCGACACCGGTCGAACGTATGGAGTGAAATGGCTTGTCGGCGAGGCGGTCGTGGACAATGTCGTTCCTCACAAGCGCCGCCGTCCCTCTGTATGCCACTCCACTTGGTGCAAGTTCGTCCCTGCGGTAGCACTGGTAGTTGGGAATGTGGAAAGGGGTGCTCGGGGCCAATTTGGTTTCCCCCAGTAGGATGACGTGGGCTCCCTGAGTCTGGGCTAGTGTGGTCAGTTGGAACGCCTTTCCTCGTACTCCTCCTGGGTTCCAGTAAATTATCCTTAGTGTCTCCACCTGGCTAGTATTGCCGGCAGAGAGCTGAGTACCTGGAGAGCTATGTGGACCGGGTCTCCCCCTGTTGCTATGGCCCGGACCACTCGACTCAGGGTGTCGCACAGGAGCAATAGGACCTCCATTGATGCCTCGTACTGCCAAGGCTGTGGCGGAGGTATTTGGGGGGCCTGTGTGCGTGGGGGGCGGGGGCGGCTGCGGTGTTCCTCTTGCTGCGGTTCCTGCGCTGATGCCTGGCCTTGGTGAAAAACCGGTCGGGCGGGTGCTGGGGGAGGCAGGCTTTCTTCTGTCTGTGTCGGCGGCAGGACAGGGTGGGGTACCTTCTTCCGAGGCGGTGGCTGCGGCATCCCAGGTGGTGGCGGTAGTGGGTCAGCGGGAGCGCTCTGTTGAGTCGTCCTGTTTTTCCTCCTTCTCTTCTGGGTCTTGGGTGCTATTTTGGGTTCGTTTGCGGGCGGCTGCAGGGTGGTAGGCATCTGTATAGGTTGGGCCTGCGGTACCTCTGTAGGCCTGGAGTGAGGTGCCTCGATGGGCCTGGGGGCAGGTCTCGGTGGGTGGGATGGTTCGGTTGCAGCATACCGAGTGTTTTGTTCCGGTGGTCTAGGGGGTTGCTGCTGTCGCTGTTGTGGGGCCTGGGGGGCTGGAGGTGACAGAGGAATATTCCTCCGACGTGCCTCCTGTCGCAGCACCGGGCACTGCCTCGAGTTTGCTGGGTGGCTTCCACCGCAGTTGGCGCAGGTGGCGGGTTCCTCTCTGCTACGGTGGCATTCGGCTGCTGTGTGTTCCTCACCGCAGCGTACACACCTCGGTGCTCGGTAGCAGCCAGCCGAGGAGTGTCCAAACTTTTGGCACCTATGGCATTGTGGTGGCCCGTTTCCGCCTCTCCATGCCTCCATGGTTATTCCAGGGAGGCAGAGAAGTTCAGTGGTGGTGAGGAGTCTTCCTACCTCAGTTGGCTCCATGTGGTCCAGTTCCAGGAACCACATGTGTCCCGGACGGCTCCTCCGGGGGGGAATTGGTCTTGCGTAGCGTGCCGGGAAACCTGCTTCCCTAATGGCCGCAACCACAAGGTCAGCCGGCGTGTCACCTGGCAGTCCACGTATGGCGATCTTCGTGGGCTTATCGTCAGCCCTCGCGTAGACGGTGAAGTTGATTTGGCGGTCCTTCTCCCGGGCAGCGACCAAGTGTGCCTGGACCGCTCTGAACTCTTCCGGGGATCTTGGCATGAAACGGAGTCCCTTGCCGAAGACCCTGGCGTTCGGCGCGTGCCCCATCCTGCGTTTAAGCACCGCCAGGTGTTCATGCCAATTTGGTAGGTGTTCCACTAGGATCGGCGGGTAGGCCCTGCTGGTGCTGGGGGCTGGTTGGGCGTGTGGGGGCGGGGTGGTCCTACCCTGTTGAGCGAAGGCTCGGGGGGAGGGCGATTTTGCTGCCTGGGTGGCGTATGATAATGCCGCATTGGGGTCTGGAGGGGGGTTTCCTGACTCGGCTGCCTGGAGAGTCCCCTGAATAATGTTTCGTATCTCAGTCATCGAGATCGGGATAGGCGGCGATTGGATTGGCGGCGGTGGGCGTTGTAACAGCTGGCTTACCTCAGGCGTCGATAACTGAATAGGCGGCTCAGTCATCGAGATCGGGATAGGCGGCGATTGGATTGGCGGCGGTGGGCGTTGTAGCAGCTGGTTTACCTCGGGCGTCGATAATTGGTTAGGCGGCGATGGGATTTGTGGTGGCGGGCGTTGTCGCAGTTGGTGAGCCGTTACGCTCAGGGCTGGTGACGGTCCCCCCCTGGTGCAAGGAGGTTGTGGGGACACCTGTTCCGGGGACCAGAACACGCCCTCATTTATGTTTGGCGCAGGGGGGTCCGGTAGACTCGACTGGTTTACCTTCTGGGGAGGGTCCAAGTTTCCACTGTACAGGGCCCTTAGCTGCTCGAAGAGGAGTCCTTCGTTTAAGTCCTCCTCCTCTCTCTCTGACGCGTTCGGTGTGTTTAGTGCCGTTGAAGAAGCCGCCGGTGAGACCCTGGGCAGGTCGGCGTAGGCCGTCGTGTCCCCATATGTCCCTATGAAGGATGGCCGAGATAGCGGCGTGAAGTATGCCTCTTGGGGGGCTGCCGATGTTGGTGGTGGTGAGGGGGACGTAGGTTGTCCTAACACTCGTATTCTTGGGCGCGGGGGTTCTCGCTGTTGTAGCGGAGCGGGGCTTACTTCCTCAACGGAACGGTCGGTTCTCGCCTGCTTAGCCTCCGGGCTCTCATGGGAGTCATCCGGGCGTGGACGGATGGCCGCTCTTGCGGCTGTGACCGTGGGGGCGGTAGATGCGGTGACTGTTGTGGTGACCAGGTTGGTTGGCCTTGTAACCGGGATGCGGCTAGGTGGCGCGGTGGGTGCACGGGAGGCCGGTGTTCGGGGGGCCGGTGCACGGGGGGCCGGCGCGCTGGGGGCGGCTGAACGGGGGGCCAGTTGTTCCATGGACATGGATGCAACTGGTATATTGCGTCGCGTGTCCCTTAGGACCACGGTACGGGGCGGGGGTCTCGCTCTTCTCCTGCCGTCCATATTTAATTATGGTTTTTTTTACCGGCAGGGAGGGCATCGGTATCGTGTGCAAGAGTACTTAATCGGGTATGCGAAAGTACTTACAGTTTCTTGCTGCAGTTTCGGGCGCTGCTATGGTGCTGTGTTCAATTTTTGGTCGTTGCTGAGGTGCTGTTGTCGCAACCGCGTGGGGGCGCGGGGTTGGTATCCCGTTTGCGGCGTTCGAGCGTACGGGCGCGTTCGCCTCTCACACGGGAGGGCTGGGGCCGATACCCCCTACGCGTTTGCCGCACACGCGGGTGGGCGCGGGATCGGTAACCCGTCCGCGGCTCTCGGGCGCGTTCGCCTCTCACATGGGAGGGCTGGGGCCGATGTCCCATACGCGTTTGCCGCACTCGCGGGTGGGTGCGGGATCGGTCCCCCGCTCGCGGCGCGCGGGCGCGAAGAGCACCACCGCCCTTTACCGCCTAACCAGAGTGCCCTCGACGCGTGCTACCCAGCCGAGTGAGTCCCTAGGGGAGGCCCAGCTTAGGCGCCCGCGAGCGGTCACCCGGTCCGGCAGGCAGGAAGGCGAGTTGTGTTCCGAAATTATTTCCAACTACCCCATCCAAAATAATCACCAAGGTGGGTACTTCAGCCGAGGGTAGGTGGATAAAATGCAGATTTTAAGAATCTATGCGGGTAGTGTATACCCCCAGAGATTCTCAAAAGTTGCGTCGGTATCTTGAGAAAAACACTTGTTTTCCTCAGAGGGTACTTGTGACGGTGTCCTGTGGAGGGTATCCGGCTCGTTTCTTCTCCAGAGGACGGTGCTTGCAATGTTGTGGATGAGATGCAGTGCGAGGGTACTACGATGCGATGATGCGAGGGTAGTCCTACGTAGTGCGATGCGAGGGTAGTCCTACGGGTGCCAATGTAATGTCTCCTGGCTTATTTAAGTTTACTTATTTAACTAAGTAGTTAATAACGGTTGAAGTAGATGGCGCCACTAGGCCGACGGGTGAAGCAATACTGTAAGGAGAACCGCTACGACGAGAGAGGTTTTCTTGTACTTTAACTTCCAACTTTTCACTAACATGTATCTAAATAAAAATATATTAAAAAGTTACCTGCTTATTTATCGATGAAATGAAACTTTATTCGTAGAGTGTATGAGTTATATTATCTTTATGAATATTTAAATGAATGGTATAATGAATAGAACTAAAATGGTAAAGGTTTACATTCAGGCGAGTGTAGTAAGCATACGTAGCGTCCGATTCTTTTGTTATTTTTCTCTATAAAAATGAGTGTATTCATTAATTAGAGGCGATAAATGAACGGCGAAGATGTGTAGCTTTTGTGTGTTATGCACGACATTAATATAATAGTGCGTTCGGATCGTTTTAAGAGTCGAAATGTTGGAGGTCGTAAAACACACGAGACCCGTTCGACTCTCCTAACACACGTCGTATCTACGGTCGTCTCACTATTAGGGAAGCATATATTTACAACGAAAAATAATTGCAATAAGGCAATAATAAAATAGAAAATTATAACGTTTATATAGTGCGTTGATAAATATTTAGACTCTCGTATGTATTAATTCGTATACCTACATCGTATGGATGCGCGCCGAATAGGTTCGTTCGTCGTAGTCGAGCGGATGGCTGGCTGGTTGATACTTTTTATTATATTAGGTACTACTAGGTAGATAGGTATGTACTCATTAAATTGAATTAAGTAGGTACTTAAATAATTCACATTGAAATTTTAGACGATTTTCACACAATGATTTAATATAGGTAGGTAGATGAGCATAAGTATTATACTATGTAGGTAAGTACTTAGGTGTACGGTATGTGGATTTGTATAACTACTGTGTTTGTTTGTTAGGATTTGTATAACTAATGTAAGTGAGTGAGTAAAAGTTCTGCTTTAAAAAAAAAAAAAAAAAAAAAATATATCACCATAAATAACGGTGCGTGGTAATCTTTATTAATCACAATTAAGTAGGTAGGTAGGTAGGTAACAAAGTACCTATCAAAAATCTACTCTAACTATAGTTATAGAAATAGATAAGGACTTTGTTGGCAGTATGTAGATATATAAGACTAAATAATATCTCAAGAAATAATTCATCATAATAGCGAATCATATGTGGCCCTGAAAAGGGCCTTTTTTGATATTGTGTTCCGAGGCACACATCACACACACAATGTATAGGTAGGTACACGAGAGATGCGATGCGTCGTCTCTTAGAACAAACAGTCAATCCTTAACCACCGAAACCGTAGAGGGTGCGGCCTTGGCGTTTAAGTGCGTAGACTACGTCCATGGCGGTGACGGTCTTCCTCTTGGCGTGCTCGGTGTAGGTGACAGCGTCACGGATCACGTTCTCGAGGAACACCTTCAGGACACCACGGGTCTCTTCGTATATAAGACCGGATATACGTTTGACACCGCCTCTGCGTGCTAGACGACGGATGGCGGGCTTGGTGATACCCTGGATGTTATCACGAAGCACCTTCCTGTGACGCTTGGCTCCTCCCTTTCCCAGACCTTTACCTCCCTTACCGCGACCGGTCATTTTGTTTGATTGAGACGACTAACAAAACGGACGTTACGAACGTACAGCGCGCTGCGCAGACTGATTTTCGAAAACTTCTAAACCACGCATATATATAGAGAACGCGTCCTACCGCGGGGTCGAGGTAGAGCGCGGGAAGGAGGAGGGGATAAAATAGAAAGAGACAGTGTATTATAGAGTTCAACAAGAAGATATTTTGTTAAATTAAATTACATTTTATGAATACATTTCTTCGACTGTGGGATAAAATGTAGCCTATGTCCTTACCCGGGCTCTAATCTATCTCTGTAACAAATTTCATCAAAATCGGTGCAGTAGTTTAGTTTAGGCGTGAAATACGGACGGACGGACGGACGGACGGACGGACGGACGGACGGACGGACGGACGGACAGACAGACAGACATTTCATAGCTAGGTACCTACTTAGTTAAATAAGTAAACTTAAATTATGACGTGTATACCGGGAGCGCGGCCGACCGTACCTGGTGCAGCCTGTATGTACCTATGTTCCTGCTGTTCGTGTTTGGCACTGGTGCATTATTGCGAATATTTTACAATTTGCCGCTCGGCAATTTGTAAAATGACGACATATATTATTGTAATAAAGTAGATAAGTATGCATAGCGAAAAGTACCTAAGTAGATAGATATATGGGCAGGCAGGCAGGTAGGTAGAGTTGGAAGGATAGTGCAATAATTAGGTGTGATTTTTCTTTCTTTTTAAGACATTTAAAATCCATAGAAATAATATTATCAAAGTCAATGAAATACTTGTGGCCCTGAAAAGGGCCTTTTAGAATATGGCGTGCAAACACACTGCCCTTAGTTTTGTGTGTCACACAGTAGGTAGGTACACACAAACAGGCAATGAAATTAAGCACGTTCGCCACGGATCCTGCGAGCGAGCTGAATGTCCTTCGGCATGATGGTTACACGCTTAGCGTGGATCGCACAAAGGTTCGTGTCTTCGAAGAGACCGACCAGGTAAGCTTCGCTAGCCTCCTGAAGTGCCATCACCGCGGAGCTCTGGAACCGGAGGTCGGTCTTGAAATCTTGAGCGATCTCACGGACCAAACGCTGGAACGGCAATTTGCGGATGAGCAGTTCGGTACTCTTCTGGTAACGACGGATCTCACGGAGGGCGACAGTTCCGGGCCTGTAACGATGGGGCTTCTTAACACCACCGGTCGCCGGCGCACTCTTACGAGCGGCCTTGGTTGCGAGCTGTTTACGCGGCGCCTTACCACCGGTGGATTTACGAGCGGTCTGCTTGGTACGAGCCATTTTAATTAATTAATTGAACGAAATTTACGAGAGCGCGCAGCGGCAGCTAAACTAACCGTACGAACGAGCGAGAGACTTCTAAAAACCGCCCTTTTTTTTTTTTTTTTTTTTTTGAATGACTATGCTGTTGGCCGCTGATGGCCTTGACAGCTTCACCGAGCAAGTGGTGAGCGCAGATGGCTCTCAACCCAAAATTTTAAGTAACAGGCCTAAGGGTGCCCCCTGTGGGGCTCGAACCTCGGCTTAGGGCGTTACTGCGAGGGAACCGTCGGACATACGTTTGTGGAGAGAAGCGGCCGGGTACGTACCGGTACCGCGAATCGGGGCGGAGGTGAGGAGGTATACGCGACGAAGGTCCTCGCCGGCGAGGACGGTATCTCGGTCTGTTTAGTGTACGGGACTCTGCGCGTTGTTGGTCGGCCTGAATAGCGAGGGTGATGGGATCGTCAGGGTCGTTGAGGACGTTCCTCGGACGGCGTTTGCCGGGGTTGTTGGGGACGGGATCGTAAGTGGCCGCAGCCACCACCAGGGGATTGGGGTGGTGCGGGGCAGAATCAAAGAAGCGGGTGGAGGATTGCTTAAGGTACTGCGAGATGGTCGGCAGTCCTAAGTCTATATGCAAGTTCTCATTGCGCACAAACCACGGGGAACCCGTAGCCTTGCGCATGAACTTGTTTTGGATTATCTGAAGGAGATGGATATGACTAGGCGCCGCGTGTGCAAAGACAACGCCGGCGTACGTCATGATAGGGCGTACACAAGCTGTGTAAATCCTCACCTTATTTCTAAGGGACAATTTACTGTGCTTGTTGAGGAGACAGTGAAGACGGCCGAGCGCGAACGCAGCTCTGCCTCGCACTGCTTTGATGTGAGGGTAGAACGTGATTGCCTTGTCAAGGGTGACGCCCAGATAGCGGACTTTCCTTTCCCAGGGGATGGGTTGACCAAACATGGTGATGTGAATGGTTGGCATGGGTTGATGCCTGCCAAAGAGCACCGCGGCGCTCTTAGCAGGGTTTACCTCAATACGCCATTTCCTGAACCACTCACCGATAGTATCGGCTGCGCGCTGCAGGATTCGGACGATTGGGCGGAGGCTGCGAGACGAACAGTACACTGCTGTGTCGTCCGCGAATAGAGCCGTTTGAGGTGAGTACTCAAACTTAGGAAAGTCGCTAGTGAATAGGGTATATAAGAGAGGAGAGAGGACGGAGCCCTGCGGGACTCCGGCTCTGATGGGGTGGGAGGACGAGAGACACCCCTCGATGCGGTAACGAAAGCTTCGACAGGAAAGGAAGTCTCGTATGATGAGCACGAGACGGTCTGGCACTTCTGCTGAGTAGAGCTTGTATAACAAGCCGTTGTGCCAGACCCTGTCGAAGGCTTTCGCCACATCAAAGAACAGTGTTCCCGTTTTGTGACGCCTATTGGCGCGTTCGAGCAAGTGCTCGACGAGGCGATGCACTTGCTGAACGCATGAGTGTTTGGCTCGAAAACCAAACTGCTCATTTGGGATGAGACTCCTGGACTCTGCAAAGTCTCTGAGTCGGGTGTAAATGATTCGCTCATATATCTTCCCCAATGTATTGAGGAGGCTTATAGGGCGATACAGTTTTTATCTTAAAGATGTCCTTACCCTCCTTGGTATTGTCGAGGATGACCAATACCATGTCATAAGGGCGTAGCCCCCGCGCCTGATGCATGCGGTGGGCTTCTTGGACTGGAAGTCCTTGGGACTTAAGGTCCTCAAGGACGTCGGAGCATGAAAGCTCCTTGGGGATTCCGCGTATGACTACGCGGAGTGGACGTTCCTCCTTAAGGGAGTACGTGTGGAAGGAGATAAAAACCGCCCTAACGTTCACTTACCTATATATAGACAAACGATACAAAATAAGTGGAGGGGTACGGAGAGTGCGGGACGGGGCCGCCGCCGGGGCGAGCGGCGGGCGCGCGGCCGCTTCGAATGAGCGTATTTGGCGCCCTCCTCGATTGCATTATGAACTAACTAACTAACTAACTTATTTATTTATTTATTTATTTATTTATTTATTTATTAACATAATAAATAGGTAAGTACATAAAAGTAGTAATAATAGTTTTAAACTTCCTATGAGCCTATGAGTATTGTCTCTATAAAGTATATAGGTACCTAGGTAAATAGATTTACTGACCTTTTTAATTGAGTAGGTAAATGAATAAATAAATAAATCCGAAGCAGATGCAGCAGCAACAAAGTCACCTCACAATAATTATTCCACTTCACAATTTAATATCGGAAAACGAACAGACACACTATTAAATACGGTAGGTACATCACACTCGCCTAGTTATTCTATAATATTATTATCAACAATAGTAAATGGCTGGCTGGCTGGCTGGCCGGCCGCAGCGGCGCGGTGGCGGGCCGGCGGACGCGCGAAACTAACTGAAAGGAGACGCACCATCAAAAAAAACCGTTGTAAATTATTTAAATGAAAGAAAATATATAATCGATCGCACGAGACCGAAAGAGAAAGAAAAATCAAAATTATTAAGTATCCGCCATTGGTTTTAAATTTCATTGGCTAATAATATGAACCCTACCATTGGCTCACTCGTGATAGTATTTTGTTTGTTTGAAAATTTTTAAAAGAGAAATACCTAGGTAGGAAAACATTGTAAACTCCTCTCCTTAGTGATATTTCATTAGTCCGTTAATAATACGAGTTTCATCATTACTCTAGCTAGCTAGCTAGCTAGCTAGGTTCATTATTGTGTAAGTATATAAATAATAATAATAATAATAATATGATATAGACATCTTAGCTAAGTTTAACGACATTTAAAATCTTAGAAATATAACAACGTTAAATGTTATAGAACAATATTGTGGCCCTGAAAAGGGCCTTTTGTGTGTATAATAACACTGCAGCGAGCGTTCGGCGTAGGTATGTTAACGCTTCACTTGGAGCTGGTGTATTTGGTGACGGCCTTGGTGCCTTCAGAGACAGCGTGCTTAGCCAGCTCACCGGGCAACAGAAGCCTGACGGACGTCTGTACCTCCCTCGATGTGATGGTAGAGCGCTTGTTGTAGTGAGCGAGACGCGACGCTTCGGCGGCGATACGTTCGAAGATGTCGTTCACGAAAGAGTTCATGATCGACATCGCCTTCGAAGATATACCGGTATCAGGATGTACCTGCTTCAGCACCTTGTAGATGTAAATCGCGTAACTCTCCTTCCTCTTGTGCTTCTTCTTCTTTTTATCGGACTTCGAGATGTTCTTCTGGGCTTTGCCAGACTTCTTGGCGGCCTTTCCACTAGTCTTTGGCGGCATTATGCGAGAGTTGACAGTGTGCGTGCGCTAACGACGGACCGTAGCAGACGAGTAATTTGTATTTTTTTTTTTTTTTTTTTTTTTTTTTTTTTTTGAATGACTATGCTGTTGGCCGCTGATGGCCTTGACAGCTTCACCGAGCAAGTGGTGAGCGCAGATGGCTCTCAACCCAAAATTTTAAGTAACAGGCCTAAGGGTGCCCCCTGTGGGGCTCGAACCTCGGCTTAGGGCGTTACTGCGAGGGAACCGTCGGACATACGTTTGTGGAGAGAAGCGGCCGGGTACGTACCGGTACCGCGAATCGGGGCGGAGGTGAGGAGGTATACGCGACGAAGGTCCTCGCCGGCGAGGACGGTATCTCGGTCTGTGTGGTGTACGGGACTCTGCGCGTTGTTGGTCGGCCTGAATAGCGAGGGTGATGGGATCGTCCGGGTCGTTGAGGACGTTCCTCGGACGGCGTTTGCCGGGGTTGTTGGGGACGGGGTCGTAAGTGGCCGCAGCCACCACCAGGGGGTTGGGGTGGTGCGGGGCAGAATCAAAGAAGCGGGTGGAGGATTGCTTAAGGTACTGCGAGATGGTCGGCAGACCTAAGTCTATATGCAAGTTCTCATTGCGCACAAACCACGGGGAACCCGTAGCCTTGCGCATGAACTTGTTCTGGATTATCTGAAGGAGATGGATATGACTAGGCGCCGCGTGTGCAAAGACAACGCCGGCGTACGTCATGATAGGGCGTATACAAGCTGTGTAAATCCTCACCTTATTTCTAAGGGACAATTTACTGTGCTTGTTGAGGAGACAGTGAAGACGGCCGAGCGCGAACGCAGCTCTGCCTCGCACTGTTTTGATGTGAGGGTAGAACGTGATTGCCTTGTCAAGGGTGACGCCCAGATAGCGGACTTTCCTTTCCCAAGGGATGGGTTGACCAAACATGGTGATGGGAATGGTTGGCATGGGTTGATGCCTACCAAAGAGCACCGCGGCGCTCTTAGTAGGGTTTACCTCAATACGCCATTTCCTGAACCACTCACCGATAGTATCGGCTGCGCGCTGCAGGATTCGGACGATTGGGCGGAGGCTGCGAGACGAACAGTACACTGCTGTGTCGTCCGCGAATAGAGCCGTTTGAGGTGAGTACTCAAACTTAGGAAAGTCGCTAGTGAATAGGGTATATAAGAGAGGAGAGAGGACGGAGCCCTGCGGGACTCCGGCTCTGATGGGGTGGGAGGACGAGAGACACCCCTCGATGCGGTAACGAAAGCTTCGACAGGAAAGGAAGTCTCGTATGATGAGCACGAGACGGTCTGGCACTTCTGCTGAGTAGAGCTTGTATAACAAGCCGTTGTGCCAGACCCTGTCGAAGGCTTTCGCCACATCAAAGAACAGTGTTCCCGTTTTGTGACGCCTATTGGCGCGTTCGAGCAAGTGCTCGACGAGGCGATGCACTTGCTGAACGCATGAGTGTTTGGCTCGAAAACCAAACTGCTCATTTGGGATGAGACTCCTGGACTCTGCAAAGTCTCTGAGTCGGGTGTAAATGATTCGCTCATATATCTTCCCCATTGTATTGAGGAGGCTTATAGGGCGATAGCTGGTAGGCTCAGACTTAGGTTTCCCGGGCTTGGGAATACCTATGACTATGGCTTCTTTCCAGGTTTGCGGAAAGATGCAATTACTCATGGCCGCGTTGAAAATAGCGGTGAGTAAGAGAACGAACCGGGCGGGGAAGTGTTTAATCACTTTGTTCGTGATGCCGTCTGAGCCTGGGGCTTTACGGGGGTGGAGATTTTTGACAATACCCGCGACCTCATCAGGGGTCACGGGGGCCAGAGGAGGATCGGACGGTGGTAGCGAGGTTCGGCGCTCGACCTCCTCGTTCACGTGGGCAAGGTGGACCGGGTCAACCGGGAAGGAGCTAGGGGAACATTGCGCCTCTAGACTGTCTGCCAGGCATTCAGATTTCTCCTCGTCTTCAAAGGCGGGAGGAAGGTTCGGACGGTTGAGAGGGGGCGTCGTGGAGACGGTGTCGGACTTAAGCTTTCTGGCCAGTTGCCAGAAAGCAAGGTGGGTCGGTTCCAGGCTACCTACAAACTCACCCCACTGCGTGTCCCGAAGCTTTGTATTTTTCGATCATCGTTTTTTATATATTCGATTTTCTCCATTCAACTATGCGATGCTTCACAAAGTGGTGGGGTTGGATACAACCAATAGCGTGCAAGCGGAACGAGGGACGCGGGGAGCGGCGGTCGCTACGCCGCGAATGATTCACGATCGAGACGTCCCCCCGCGGTCCTCACGCCGCGCGTCTCTCTCTCTGTTTGTGAGTTGGTAAGCTTTTCTATAATAAAAAAAAATAATAATAATAATAATAATAATAATAATATAAATATTTACTCGGGAAAAACTTTGATAATACTTTTTTTTTTTTTTTTATCGATATTGTATATACCTACCTATATCGGTGTGCGAATATCTTTATAATTATTATTAATCATAAAACCTACTTAGTGTAAAATGCGGCGGCGGCGGCGGCGGCCTTATATCTACAGAGCGATTTCTTCCAGGCAACCGGGCCAATGGATAAACAAGCGGCTAGGTAGAGTTCAAGAGTTTAGGTACCTATAGTGAGTGCGTGCGTGCGTTGTTGTGTGTGTGTTTGCGTGCTTGTTAAGACTTTCGATCTCAAGAAATATTCATTTAAATAATATAGAATCATATTGTGGCCCTGAAAAGGGCCTTTTATGTCATCTCAAGACGAGGAGGACTCTATTGCGTTTATTATTATAAACACATAGGTAATATCCTTAAGCTTTCTTCTCGGTCTTCTTGGGCAGAAGTACCGCCTGTATGTTGGGCAGTACACCGCCCTGGGCGATGGTGACGCCGGAGAGCAGCTTGTTCAACTCCTCGTCGTTCCTTATCGCGAGCTGAAGATGTCTAGGGATGATCCTAGTCTTCTTGTTGTCACGGGCGGCGTTACCTGCCAACTCGAGTACTTCAGCGGCGAGATATTCCATAACGGCGGCCAAGTAAACCGGTGCACCGGCACCGATGCGTTCGGCATAATTGCCGTTACGCAAAAGTCTGTGGATACGACCCACAGGGAACTGAAGACCGGCACGGTTGGAACGTGACTTTGCCTTTCCCTTAACTTTGCCTCCTTTACCGCGTCCAGACATTGTTGTTGGTGGTTATTTGAATTAAACGAAATCGAAACTGAGAGCGCGTGCACAACGCGAGACGTCCGAGTTAACTTTAAAAAATCGACATCGAAGTTGTTTCATTTATATAATAGCGGCGAGTCACTCGTGTGGTGGGGTAACAGACGATTAGAGCGAGACGGATATATCATGTCTCTACATCAACATTACTAAGAGGATTCAATAATGGAATAACGATAGATGAATATAGTTACTTAGTTAGGCACCTACAGGTAGGTAATAGGTACTTAATTAAGAAATTACTACATATTTAAAGAGCTAAGTAATTTAAGCATATAAAAATAGGTATGTGTTTAGGTATTGTACTCATCTTACAATAGATAGAGTATATATATTTTTTTTATAATATATACTTAATTATGTAAGTAATGTAGTGAGTTTGTATTTTCATTCATTCATTCATGTATGTATGTATGTATGTATGTATGTATGTATTTAAGTAGGTAGGTAGGTAGGTAGGTAGAGGTGTTAGGTACGACTTTAATTTCTTTCGAAATAATGACAACTGATTAGCGTCATATGAATAATTGTTAGCCCTGAAAAGGGCTTTTTTGTTTTGCGGTGCGAACGCAGAGAACGATATCGCACGCGGCATGCACACGTCACCAGTGCCTGAAACCACCGTGGCGGGACAGCACTGTCTTCGAACGTGATCCCCACGATGCAGGCAACGTGGAAAACGAGCGATGAGCGAGCGAGCGAACGAACGAAATAAACGTCGATTTACCTACTTCTTGGCCGCTGCTTTCTTAGCGGCGGGCTTGGACTTTGAAGCGGCGGCCGCCTTCTTAGGCTTAGGCGCTTTAGGTTTCTTCGTAGGCGGCTTCGCGGTCTTCTTAGCCTTGGGAGCGGCGCTCTTAGCCTTTGAAGGTGAAGCGGAGGCGGCGGCCTTCTTAGCGGCGGGCTTCTTCTTAGCGGCGGCTGCCTTCTTGTCTTTAGTTGCGGCCTTCGACTTTGCGGGCGAGGAAGCCGCGGCGGTTGCCTTCTTCGGTTTCGCAGAGGCGGCGGCCTTCTTAGGTTTAGCCGCGGCGGCGGCGGGCTTCTTGCCGGAGGCGGGTTTCTTGCCGGACGATGACTTAGATTCGAGCTTGAAAGAACCGCTAGCGCCCTTGCCCTTCGTCTGGATCAGTGCACCGGATTCAACGGCGCTCTTCAAGTATTTCCTGATGAAAGGAGCCAGTTTTTCAGCGTCGACCTTGTACTGGGCGGCGATGTATTTCTTGATCGCCTGCAGGCTGGATCCGCTGCGTTCCTTCAGCTCTTTGATAGCGTTGTTGACCATTTCGCTAGTCTTAGGATGGGTCGGCTTCGCTTTCGGCTTCTTAGCACCGCCTGCGGAGGCTTTCGGCTTCTTCGCGGGCGTCGCCGGAGCTGGGTTGTCGGAGGCTACAGCTGTGTCTGCCATTTCTTCGATAGACTTGTTAAAATGCGCACTTAAAATTCTCGCTTGCTACGGAGGAGCGGCGGCGGGCGGGAGAGCGGAGCGTACGGTTGAAGTAGATGGCGCCACTAGGCCGACGGGTGAAGCAATACTGTAAGGAGAACCGCTACGACGAGAGAGGTTTTCTTGTACTTTAACTTCCAACTTTTCACTAACATGTATCTAAATAAAAATATATTAAAAAGTTACCTGCTTATTTATCGATGAAATGAAACTTTATTCGTAGAGTGTATGAGTTATATTATCTTTATGAATATTTAAATGAATGGTATAATGAATAGAACTAAAATGGTAAAGGTTTACATTCAGGCGAGTGTAGTAAGCATACGTAGCGTCCGATTCTTTTGTTATTTTTCTCTATAAAAATGAGTGTATTCATTAATTAGAGGCGATAAATGAACGGCGAAGATGTGTAGCTTTTGTGTGTTATGCACGACATTAATATAATAGTGCGTTCGGATCGTTTTAAGAGTCGAAATGTTGGAGGTCGTAAAACACACGAGACCCGTTCGACTCTCCTAACACACGTCGTATCTACGGTCGTCTCACTATTAGGGAAGCATATATTTACAACGAAAAATAATTGCAATAAGGCAATAATAAAATAGAAAATTATAACGTTTATATAGTGCGTTGATAAATATTTAGACTCTCGTATGTATTAATTCGTATACCTACATCGTATGGATGCGCGCCGAATAGGTTCGTTCGTCGTAGTCGAGCGGATGGCTGGCTGGTTGATACTTTTTATTATATTAGGTACTACTAGGTAGATAGGTATGTACTCATTAAATTGAATTAAGTAGGTACTTAAATAATTCACATTGAAATTTTAGACGATTTTCACACAATGATTTAATATAGGTAGGTAGATGAGCATAAGTATTATACTATGTAGGTAAGTACTTAGGTGTACGGTATGTGGATTTGTATAACTACTGTGTTTGTTTGTTAGGATTTGTATAACTAATGTAAGTGAGTGAGTAAAAGTTCTGCTTTAAAAAAAAAAAAAAAAAAAAATATATCACCATAAATAACGGTGCGTGGTAATCTTTATTAATCACAATTAAGTAGGTAGGTAGGTAGGTAACAAAGTACCTATCAAAAATCTACTCTAACTATAGTTATAGAAATAGATAAGGACTTTGTTGGCAGTATGTAGATATATAAGACTAAATAATATCTCAAGAAATAATTCATCATAATAGCGAATCATATGTGGCCCTGAAAAGGGCCTTTTTTGATATTGTGTTCCGAGGCACACATCACACACACAATGTATAGGTAGGTACACGAGAGATGCGATGCGTCGTCTCTTAGAACAAACAGTCAATCCTTAACCACCGAAACCGTAGAGGGTGCGGCCTTGGCGTTTAAGTGCGTAGACTACGTCCATGGCGGTGACGGTCTTCCTCTTGGCGTGCTCGGTGTAGGTGACAGCGTCACGGATCACGTTCTCGAGGAACACCTTCAGGACACCACGGGTCTCTTCGTATATAAGACCGGATATACGTTTGACACCGCCTCTGCGTGCTAGACGACGGATGGCGGGCTTGGTGATACCCTGGATGTTATCACGAAGCACCTTCCTGTGACGCTTGGCTCCTCCCTTTCCCAGACCTTTACCTCCCTTACCGCGACCGGTCATTTTGTTTGATTGAGACGACTAACAAAACGGACGTTACGAACGTACAGCGCGCTGCGCAGACTGATTTTCGAAAACTTTTTTTTTTTTTTTTTTTTTTTTTTTTTTTTTTTTTTTTTTTTTTTTTTTTTTGAATGACTATGCTGTTGGCCGCTGATGGCCTTGACAGCTTCACCGAGCAAGTGGTGAGCGCAGATGGCTCTCAACCCAAAATTTTAAGTAACAGGCCTAAGGGTGCCCCCTGTGGGGCTCGAACCTCGGCTTAGGGCGTTACTGCGAGGGAACCGTCGGACATACGTTTGTGGAGAGAAGCGGCCGGGTACGTACCGGTACCGCGAATCGGGGCGGAGGTGAGGAGGTATACGCGACGAAGGTCCTCGCCGGCGAGGACGGTATCTCGGTCTGTGTGGTGTACGGGACTCTGCGCGTTGTTGGTCGGCCTGGATCGCGAGGGTGATGGGGTCATCCGGGTCGTTGAGGACGTTCCTCGGACGGCGTTTGCCGGGGTTGTTGGGGACGGGGTCGTAAGTGGCCGCAGCCACCACCAGGGGATTGGGGTGGTGCGGGGCAGAATCAAAGAAGCGGGTGGAGGATTGCTTAAGGTACTGCGAGATGGTCGGCAGTCCTAAGTCTATATGCAAGTTCTCATTGCGCACAAACCACGGGGAACCCGTAGCCTTGCGCATGAACTTGTTCTGGATTATCTGAAGGAGATGGATATGACTAGGCGCCGCGTGTGCAAAGACAACGCCGGCGTACGTCATGATAGGGCGTATACAAGCTGTGTAAATCCTCACCTTATTTCTAAGGGACAATTTACTGTGCTTGTTGAGGAGACAGTGAAGACGGCCGAGCGCGAACGCAGCTCTGCCTCGCACTGTTTTGATGTGAGGGTAGAACGTGATTGCCTTGTCAAGGGTGACGCCCAGATAGCGGACTTTCCTTTCCCAGGGGATGGGTTGACCAAACATGGTGATGGGAATGGTTGGCATGGGTTGTTGCCTACCAAAGAGCACCGCGGCGCTCTTAGTAGGGTTTACCTCAATACGCCATTTCCTGAACCACTCACCGATAGTATCGGCTGCGCGCTGCAGGATTCGGACGATTGGGCGGAGGCTGCGAGACGAACAGTACACTGCTGTGTCGTCCGCGAATAGAGCCGTTTGAGGTGAGTACTCAAACTTAGGAAAGTCGCTAGTGAATAGGGTATATAAGAGAGGAGAGAGGACGGAGCCCTGCGGGACTCCGGCTCTGATGGGGTGGGAGGACGAGAGGCACCCCTCGATGCGGTAACGAAAACTTCGACAAGAAAGAAAGTCTCGTATGATGAGCACGAGACGGTCTGGCACTTCTGCTGAGTAAAGCTTGTATAACAAGCCGTTGTGCCAGACCCTGTCGAAGGCCTTCGCCACATCGAAGAACAGTGTTCCCGTTTTGTGACGCCTATTGGCGCGTTCGAGCAAGTGCTCGACGAGGCGATGCACTTGCTGAACGCATGAGTGTTTGGCTCGAAAACCAAACTGCTCATTTGGGATGAGACTCCTGGACTCTGCAAAGTCTCTGAGTCGGGTGTAGATGATTCGCTCATATATCTTCCCCATTGTATTGAGGAGGCTTATAGGGCGATAGCTGGTAGGCTCAGACTTAGGTTTCCCGGGCTTGGGAATACCTATGACTATGGCTTCTTTCCAGGTTTGCGGAAAGATGCAATTACTCATGGCCGCGTTGAAAATAGCGGTGAGTAAGAGAACGAACCGGGCGGGGAAGTGTTTAATCACTTTGTTCGTGATGCCGTCTGAGCCTGGGGCTTTACGGGGGTGGAGTTTTTTGACAATACCCGCGACCTCATCAGGGGTCACGGGGGCCAGAGGAGGATCGGACGGTGGTAGCGAGGTTCGGCGCTCGACCTCCTCGTTCACGTGGGCAAGGTGGACCGGGTCAACCGGGAAGGAGCTAGGGGAACATTGCGCCTCTAGACTGTCTGCCAGGCATTCAGATTTCTCCTCGTCTTCAAAGGCGGGAGGAAGGTTCGGGCGGTTGAGAGGGGGCGTCGTGGAGACGGTGTCGGACTTAAGCTTTCTGGCCAGTTGCCAGAATGCAAGGTGGGTCGGTTCCAGGCTACCCACAAACTCACCCCACTGCGTGTCCCGAAGCTCTTTCATGCGAGACTTTACATCACGCTGCAAAGCCCGCATGTGAGCTCGGTCCGCTTCAGTGGGGTAGGAGTCGCAGGCGCGGATGGCCGCGTTCTTCTCCGTCAACAAGGCGCGCACATCCGAGGGCAGGTGCCAACGTCGATCGTTCGTCGCTGGCACCTGTCCCGAACAGTCGCTAACGACATTCTGTACGTGCCTTGTGAGGGAGTCGATGGCGTTTATAGTGTCCTGAGGGGAGACTATAACATCTGGGATAGAGTCCAATAGAGGAGAGGACACAGACTCGAGTTGGTCTCTGAGCCTGTCCCAGTCCACTATTGTCCTGGTGGGAGGGGGTTGACTAGGGTCAGAAGGACCCAGCCTCGGGGCAAATTCGACCACAACTGGTCGGTGATCAGAGTCAAGCTCGTGATGTACCTCTATAGAACACAGGCGCAAGCCTATGTTCTTCAGAAGCACAATGTCGAGGACGTCGGGACGTTGGTCTAGGACTCTGGGATAGTGAGTGGGTCGCATTGGGGCGATGATGTCGAAGGCTAGGGAGGTGGAAAGTCTCTCTAGCTCTTTGCCTCGTTGATTCGTAGCTACACTGCACCAAGCTGGGTTCTTGGCATTTAGGTCTCCCGCCACAATGACGGATCCACCTAAATCCAAGAGGGCTTGCATGTCTCTACGAGTCAAGAATCTGGGGTTGTCGCCCGAAACGACGGGAGAGAGGTATGCCGACACGAGGGTGATGGGCTGATGGCCCGTCATGCCTAACCGACAGACAGAGGCTTCAATGTATTCCAGCTCTGGGGGGTCTAAAGGTATGCAGTACAGTGACCTTTTGTAGTAAATGAGTGTACCTCCCTTGGCAGAGGGCCGATCATTACGAACTACATTGTAGTTCGCAATTTTGGGGTCTCTCTGACTGGGTTTTAGGAAGGTCTCTTGGATGAGAAGGACATCCAGCTGGTGGGTGCTGATGAAATGCGCGATTTCCTGTCGTTGTTTCGACATTCCATCGGCATTGAAGTAGCCTAGCCTTAGGGATCTGGGTTTGATTCTGCTCTTACCAGTGTTTGTATCCATTACGGATTTACCTTAAAGAGGGCGAGGGACTGGTCGAGCTTAGCGACCGCAAAGCAGGCCCCGAGCCTTGCCTGGGGGTTTGATTCCCCTTGGCGAATAAGGTTCGCGACCCTGCTGACCTCTCTCAGGTCAATGTGTTGGGCGAAGCGCGACACTAGCTCGAAATCGGCTAGAGCGGCGCTTTGGGACGGCGTTGAGGGAGCGGCTGGCCGAGAGGGCTCAGGCGCTTTAGGAGGCGTGGGCCTCGGGGCGGCGGGGGCCGGGGGAGGGCCAGGTTTGGGGCCTTGGGGGCTCCCTTGAAGGGGAGTGGCTCGCTTCGTCCAAGGCGCGGGCCATTGGGGAGCGAGGCGGACGGGGGATGCCTGAGGGGCGGGAGAGGGGCGAGGCTGAGCAGGGCTCGCCTGAGGGGCAGGAGAGGGGCGAGGTCGAGCAACGCTCGCCTTGGGAGCCGCTCTTGAGCGTTTTCGAAAACTTCTAAACCACGCATATATATAGAGAACGCGTCCTACCGCGGGGTCGAGGTAGAGCGCGGGAAGGAGGAGGGGATAAAATAGAAAGAGACAGTGTATTATAGAGTTCAACAAGAAGATATTTTGTTAAATTAAATTACATTTTATGAATACATTTCTTCGACTGTGGGATAAAATGTAGCCTATGTCCTTACCCGGGCTCTAATCTATCTCTGTAACAAATTTCATCAAAATCGGTGCAGTAGTTTAGTTTAGGCGTGAAATACGGACGGACGGACGGACGGACGGACGGACGGACGGACGGACGGACGGACGGACGGACGGACGGACGGACGGACGGACAGACAGACAGACAGACAGACATTTCATAGCTAGGTACCTACTTAGTTAAATAAGTAAACTTAAATTATGACGTGTATACCGGGAGCGCGGCCGACCGTACCTGGTGCAGCCTGTATGTACCTATGTTCCTGCTGTTCGTGTTTGGCACTGGTGCATTATTGCGAATATTTTACAATTTGCCGCTCGGCAATTTGTAAAATGACGACATATATTATTGTAATAAAGTAGATAAGTATGCATAGCGAAAAGTACCTAAGTAGATAGATATATGGGCAGGCAGGCAGGTAGGTAGAGTTGGAAGGATAGTGCAATAATTAGGTGTGATTTTTCTTTCTTTTTAAGACATTTAAAATCCATAGAAATAATATTATCAAAGTCAATGAAATACTTGTGGCCCTGAAAAGGGCCTTTTAGAATATGGCGTGCAAACACACTGCCCTTAGTTTTGTGTGTCACACAGTAGGTAGGTACACACAAACAGGCAATGAAATTAAGCACGTTCGCCACGGATCCTGCGAGCGAGCTGAATGTCCTTCGGCATGATGGTTACACGCTTAGCGTGGATCGCACAAAGGTTCGTGTCTTCGAAGAGACCGACCAGGTAAGCTTCGCTAGCCTCCTGAAGTGCCATCACCGCGGAGCTCTGGAACCGGAGGTCGGTCTTGAAATCTTGAGCGATCTCACGGACCAAACGCTGGAACGGCAATTTGCGGATGAGCAGTTCGGTACTCTTCTGGTAACGACGGATCTCACGGAGGGCGACAGTTCCGGGCCTGTAACGATGGGGCTTCTTAACACCAC
The DNA here is from genome assembly GCA_949987775.1 of Aproaerema taeniolella. Classification (NCBI taxonomy): domain Eukaryota; kingdom Metazoa; phylum Arthropoda; class Insecta; order Lepidoptera; family Gelechiidae; genus Aproaerema; species Aproaerema taeniolella. The sequence continues at coordinate 7,373,636 of OX465271.1, forward strand.
CGGTCGCCGGCGCACTCTTACGAGCGGCCTTGGTTGCGAGCTGTTTACGCGGCGCCTTACCACCGGTGGATTTACGAGCGGTCTGCTTGGTACGAGCCATTTTAATTAATTAATTGAACGAAATTTACGAGAGCGCGCAGCGGCAGCTAAACTAACCGTACGAACGAGCGAGAGACTTCTAAAAACCGCCCTAACGTTCACTTACCTATATATAGACAAACGATACAAAATAAGTGGAGGGGTACGGAGAGTGCGGGACGGGGCCGCCGCCGGGGCGAGCGGCGGGCGCGCGGCCGCTTCGAATGAGCGTATTTGGCGCCCTCCTCGATTGCATTATGAACTAACTAACTAACTAACTTATTTATTTATTTATTTATTTATTTATTTATTTATTAACATAATAAATAGGTAAGTACATAAAAGTAGTAATAATAGTTTTAAACTTCCTATGAGCCTATGAGTATTGTCTCTATAAAGTATATAGGTACCTAGGTAAATAGATTTACTGACCTTTTTAATTGAGTAGGTAAATGAATAAATAAATAAATCCGAAGCAGATGCAGCAGCAACAAAGTCACCTCACAATAATTATTCCACTTCACAATTTAATATCGGAAAACGAACAGACACACTATTAAATACGGTAGGTACATCACACTCGCCTAGTTATTCTATAATATTATTATCAACAATAGTAAATGGCTGGCTGGCTGGCTGGCCGGCCGCAGCGGCGCGGTGGCGGGCCGGCGGACGCGCGAAACTAACTGAAAGGAGACGCACCATCAAAAAAAACCGTTGTAAATTATTTAAATGAAAGAAAATATATAATCGATCGCACGAGACCGAAAGAGAAAGAAAAATCAAAATTATTAAGTATCCGCCATTGGTTTTAAATTTCATTGGCTAATAATATGAACCCTACCATTGGCTCACTCGTGATAGTATTTTGTTTGTTTGAAAATTTTTAAAAGAGAAATACCTAGGTAGGAAAACATTGTAAACTCCTCTCCTTAGTGATATTTCATTAGTCCGTTAATAATACGAGTTTCATCATTACTCTAGCTAGCTAGCTAGGTTCATTATTGTGTAAGTATATAAATAATAATAATAATAATAATAATATGATATAGACATCTTAGCTAAGTTTAACGACATTTAAAATCTTAGAAATATAACAACGTTAAATGTTATAGAACAATATTGTGGCCCTGAAAAGGGCCTTTTGTGTGTATAATAACACTGCAGCGAGCGTTCGGCGTAGGTATGTTAACGCTTCACTTGGAGCTGGTGTATTTGGTGACGGCCTTGGTGCCTTCAGAGACAGCGTGCTTAGCCAGCTCACCGGGCAACAGAAGCCTGACGGACGTCTGTACCTCCCTCGATGTGATGGTAGAGCGCTTGTTGTAGTGAGCGAGACGCGACGCTTCGGCGGCGATACGTTCGAAGATGTCGTTCACGAAAGAGTTCATGATCGACATCGCCTTCGAAGATATACCGGTATCAGGATGTACCTGCTTCAGCACCTTGTAGATGTAAATCGCGTAACTCTCCTTCCTCTTGTGCTTCTTCTTCTTTTTATCGGACTTCGAGATGTTCTTCTGGGCTTTGCCAGACTTCTTGGCGGCCTTTCCACTAGTCTTTGGCGGCATTATGCGAGAGTTGACAGTGTGCGTGCGCTAACGACGGACCGTAGCAGACGAGTAATTTGTATTTTTTTTTTTTTTTTTTTTTTTTTTTTTTTTTTTTTTTTTTTTTTTTTTTTGAATGACTGTGTTGTTGGCCGCTGATGGCCTTGACAGCTTCACCGAGCAAGTGGTGAGCGCAGATGGCTCTCAACCCAAAATTTTAAGTAACAGGCCTAAGGGTGCCCCCTGTGGGGCTCGAACCTCGGCTTAGGGCGTTACTGCGAGGGAACCGTCGGACATACGTTTGTGGAGAGAAGCGGCCGGGTACGTACCGGTACCGCGAATCGGGGCGGAGGTGAGGAGGTATACGCGACGAAGGTCCTCGCCGGCGAGGACGGTATCTCGGTCTGTTTAGTGTACGGGACTCTGCGCGTTGTTGGTCGGCCTGAATAGCGAGGGTGATGGGATCGTCCGGGTCGTTGAGGACGTTCCTCGGACGGCGTTTGCCGGGGTTGTTGGGGACGGGGTCATAAGTGGCCGCAGCCACCACCAGGGGATTGGGGTGGTGCGGGGCAGAATCAAAGAAGCGGGTGGAGGATTGCTTAAGGTACTGCGAGATGGTCGGCAGTCCTAAGTCTATATGCAAGTTCTCATTGCGCACAAACCACGGGGAACCCGTAGCCTTGCGCATGAACTTGTTCTGGATTATCTGAAGGAGATGGATATGACTAGGCGCCGCGTGTGCAAAGACAACGCCGGCGTACGTCATGATAGGGCGTATACAAGCTGTGTAAATCCTCACCTTATTTCTAAGGGACAATTTACTGTGCTTGTTGAGGAGACAGTGAAGACGGCCGAGCGCGAACGCAGCTCTGCCTCGCACTGTTTTGATGTGAGGGTAGAACGTGATTGCCTTGTCAAGGGTGACGCCCAGATAGCGGACTTTCCTTTCCCAAGGGATGGGTTGACCAAACATGGTGATGGGAATGGTTGGCATGGGTTGATGCCTACCAAAGAGCACCGCGGCGCTCTTAGTAGGGTTTACCTCAATACGCCATTTCCTGAACCACTCACCGATAGTATCGGCTGCGATTGGGCGGAGGCTGCGAGACGAACAGTACACTGCTGTGTCGTCCGCGAATAGAGCCGTTTGAGGTGAGTACTCAAACTTAGGAAAGTCGCTAGTGAATAGGGTATATAAGAGAGGAGAGAGGACGGAGCCCTGCGGGACTCCGGCTCTGATGGGGTGGGAGGACGAGAGACACCCCTCGATGCGGTAACGAAAGCTTCGACAGGAAAGGAAGTCTCGTATGATGAGCACGAGACGGTCTGGCACTTCTGCTGAGTAGAGCTTGTATAACAAGCCGTTGTGCCAGACCCTGTCGAAGGCTTTCGCCACATCAAAGAACAGTGTTCCCGTTTTGTGACGCCTATTGGCGCGTTCGAGCAAGTGCTCGACGAGGCGATGCACTTGCTGAACGCATGAGTGTTTGGCTCGAAAACCAAACTGCTCATTTGGGATGAGACTCCTGGACTCTGCAAAGTCTCTGAGTCGGGTGTAAATGATTCGCTCATATATCTTCCCCATTGTATTGAGGAGGCTTATAGGGCGATAGCTGGTAGGCTCAGACTTAGGTTTCCCGGGCTTGGGAATACCTATGACTATGGCTTCTTTCCAGGTTTGCGGAAAGATGCAATTACTCATGGCCGCGTTGAAAATAGCGGTGAGTAAGAGAACGAACCGGGCGGGGAAGTGTTTAATCACTTTGTTCGTGATGCCGTCTGAGCCTGGGGCTTTACGGGGGTGGAGATTTTTGACAATACCCGCGACCTCATCAGGGGTCACGGGGGCCAGAGGAGGATCGGACGGTGGTAGCGAGGTTCGGCGCTCGACCTCCTCGTTCACGTGGGCAAGGTGGACCGGGTCAACCGGGAAGGAGCTAGGGGAACATTGCGCCTCTAGACTGTCTGCCAGGCATTCAGATTTCTCCTCGTCTTCAAAGGCGGGAGGAAGGTTCGGACGGTTGAGAGGGGGCGTCGTGGAGACGGTGTCGGACTTAAGCTTTCTGGCCAGTTGCCAGAAAGCAAGGTGGGTCGGTTCCAGGCTACCTACAAACTCACCCCACTGCGTGTCCCGAAGCTTTGTATTTTTCGATCATCGTTTTTTATATATTCGATTTTCTCCATTCAACTATGCGATGCTTCACAAAGTGGTGGGGTTGGATACAACCAATAGCGTGCAAGCGGAACGAGGGACGCGGGGAGCGGCGGTCGCTACGCCGCGAATGATTCACGATCGAGACGTCCCCCCGCGGTCCTCACGCCGCGCGTCTCTCTCTCTGTTTGTGAGTTGGTAAGCTTTTCTATAATAAAAAATAATAATAATAATAATAATAATAATAATAATATAAATATTTACTCGGGAAAAACTTTGATAATACTTTTTTTTTTTTTTTTTATCGATATTGTATATACCTACCTATATCGGTGTGCGAATATCTTTATAATTATTATTAATCATAAAACCTACTTAGTGTAAAATGCGGCGGCGGCGGCGGCGGCCTTATATCTACAGAGCGATTTCTTCCAGGCAACCGGGCCAATGGATAAACAAGCGGCTAGGTAGAGTTCAAGAGTTTAGGTACCTATAGTGAGTGCGTGCGTGCGTTGTTGTGTGTGTGTTTGCGTGCTTGTTAAGACTTTCGATCTCAAGAAATATTCATTTAAATAATATAGAATCATATTGTGGCCCTGAAAAGGGCCTTTTATGTCATCTCAAGACGAGGAGGACTCTATTGCGTTTATTATTATAAACACATAGGTAATATCCTTAAGCTTTCTTCTCGGTCTTCTTGGGCAGAAGTACCGCCTGTATGTTGGGCAGTACACCGCCCTGGGCGATGGTGACGCCGGAGAGCAGCTTGTTCAACTCCTCGTCGTTCCTTATCGCGAGCTGAAGATGTCTAGGGATGATCCTAGTCTTCTTGTTGTCACGGGCGGCGTTACCTGCCAACTCGAGTACTTCAGCGGCGAGATATTCCATAACGGCGGCCAAGTAAACCGGTGCACCGGCACCGATGCGTTCGGCATAATTGCCGTTACGCAAAAGTCTGTGGATACGACCCACAGGGAACTGAAGACCGGCACGGTTGGAACGTGACTTTGCCTTTCCCTTAACTTTGCCTCCTTTACCGCGTCCAGACATTGTTGTTGGTGGTTATTTGAATTAAACGAAATCGAAACTGAGAGCGCGTGCACAACGCGAGACGTCCGAGTTAACTTTAAAAAATCGACATCGAAGTTGTTTCATTTATATAATAGCGGCGAGTCACTCGTGTGGTGGGGTAACAGACGATTAGAGCGAGACGGATATATCATGTCTCTACATCAACATTACTAAGAGGATTCAATAATGGAATAACGATAGATGAATATAGTTACTTAGTTAGGCACCTACAGGTAGGTAATAGGTACTTAATTAAGAAATTACTACATATTTAAAGAGCTAAGTAATTTAAGCATATAAAAATAGGTATGTGTTTAGGTATTGTACTCATCTTACAATAGATAGAGTATATATATTTTTTTTATAATATATACTTAATTATGTAAGTAATGTAGTGAGTTTGTATTTTCATTCATTCATTCATGTATGTATGTATGTATGTATGTATGTATGTATTTAAGTAGGTAGGTAGGTAGGTAGGTAGAGGTGTTAGGTACGACTTTAATTTCTTTCGAAATAATGACAACTGATTAGCGTCATATGAATAATTGTTAGCCCTGAAAAGGGCTTTTTTGTTTTGCGGTGCGAACGCAGAGAACGATATCGCACGCGGCATGCACACGTCACCAGTGCCTGAAACCACCGTGGCGGGACAGCACTGTCTTCGAACGTGATCCCCACGATGCAGGCAACGTGGAAAACGAGCGATGAGCGAGCGAGCGAACGAACGAAATAAACGTCGATTTACCTACTTCTTGGCCGCTGCTTTCTTAGCGGCGGGCTTGGACTTTGAAGCGGCGGCCGCCTTCTTAGGCTTAGGCGCTTTAGGTTTCTTCGTAGGCGGCTTCGCGGTCTTCTTAGCCTTGGGAGCGGCGCTCTTAGCCTTTGAAGGTGAAGCGGAGGCGGCGGCCTTCTTAGCGGCGGGCTTCTTCTTAGCGGCGGCTGCCTTCTTGTCTTTAGTTGCGGCCTTCGACTTTGCGGGCGAGGAAGCCGCGGCGGTTGCCTTCTTCGGTTTCGCAGAGGCGGCGGCCTTCTTAGGTTTAGCCGCGGCGGCGGCGGGCTTCTTGCCGGAGGCGGGTTTCTTGCCGGACGATGACTTAGATTCGAGCTTGAAAGAACCGCTAGCGCCCTTGCCCTTCGTCTGGATCAGTGCACCGGATTCAACGGCGCTCTTCAAGTATTTCCTGATGAAAGGAGCCAGTTTTTCAGCGTCGACCTTGTACTGGGCGGCGATGTATTTCTTGATCGCCTGCAGGCTGGATCCGCTGCGTTCCTTCAGCTCTTTGATAGCGTTGTTGACCATTTCGCTAGTCTTAGGATGGGTCGGCTTCGCTTTCGGCTTCTTAGCACCGCCTGCGGAGGCTTTCGGCTTCTTCGCGGGCGTCGCCGGAGCTGGGTTGTCGGAGGCTACAGCTGTGTCTGCCATTTCTTCGATAGATAGTTAAAATTCTCGCTTGGTACGGAGCTGCGGCGGCGGGAGAGCGGAGCGTACGTAGTGAGAGAGATCAAAACGTAATAAGCCAGGAGATGGCGCCACTAGGCCGACGGGTGAAGCAATACTGTAAGGAGAACCGCTACGACGAGAGAGGTTTTCTTGTACTTTAACTTCCAACTTTTCACTAACATGTATCTAAATAAAAATATATTAAAAAGTTACCTGCTTATTTATCGATGAAATGAAACGTTATTCGTAGAGTGTATGAGTTATATTATCTTTATGAATATTTAACTGAATGGTATTATAAATATAACTAAAATGGTAAAGGTTTACATTCGGGCGAGTGTAGTAAGCATACGTAGCGTCCGATTCTTTTGTTATTTTTCTCTATAAAAATGAGTGTATTCATTAATTAGAGGCGATAAATGAACGGCGAAGATGTGTAGCTTTTGTGTGTTATGCACGACATTAATATAATCGTGCTTTCGGATCGTTTTAAGAGTCGAAATGTTGGAGGTCGTAAAACACACGAGACCCGTTCGACTCTCCTAACACACGTCGTATCTACGGTCGTCGTCTCTCTTATTAGGGAAGCATATATTTACAACGAAAAAATAATTGCAATAAGGCAATAATAAAATTATTTATAGAGTGCGTTGATAAATATTTTAGACTCTCGTAAGTATGTATTAATTCGTATACCTACACCGTATTGATGCGCGCCGAATAGGTTCGTCGTAGTCGAGCGGATGGCCGGCTGGCTGGTTGATACTTTTATATTACTACTAGGTAGGTAGGTATGTACTCATTAAATTGAATTAAATAAATTTTAGACGATTCTCACATAATGATTTAATATAGGTAGACGAGTATATTATACTATGTAGGTAAGTAAGTACTTAGGTGTACGGTATGTGGATTTGTATACATACTGTGTTTGTTAGTAGGTAGAATAAGTACTTATCTATTTAAAATGTAAGTGAGTGAGTAAAAGTCCTGCAAGTTCTAATTTGAAACCATAACGGTGCGTGGTAATATTTATTAATCACAATTAAGTAGGTAGGTAACCAAGTGAGTAGGTACCTATCAAACATCTACTCTACCTATAGTAGTTATAGAAATAGATAAGGACTTTGTTGGCAGTAGGTAGTAGATATAGGTAGTTATAAGACTAAATAATATCTCAAGAAATAATTCATCATAATAGCGAATCATATGTGGCCCTGAAAAGGGCCTTTTTCGATATTCTGTTCCGAGGCACACATCACACACAATGTAGGTACACGAGAGATGCGATGCGTCGTCTCTTAGAACAAACGGTCAATCCTTAACCACCGAAACCGTAGAGGGTGCGGCCTTGGCGTTTAAGTGCGTAGACTACGTCCATGGCGGTGACGGTCTTCCTCTTGGCGTGCTCGGTGTAGGTGACAGCGTCACGGATCACGTTCTCGAGGAAAACCTTCAGGACACCACGGGTCTCTTCGTATATAAGACCGGATATACGTTTGACACCACCTCTGCGTGCTAGACGACGGATGGCGGGCTTGGTGATACCCTGGATGTTATCACGAAGCACCTTCCTGTGACGCTTGGCTCCTCCCTTTGGGAAAAAAGCTATAGTTTAATAACACATACAGTTTTATTTCGTTTAAAAAAAAAAAGGAAACCTGATAAGTTGTCCACTGTAAATTAAATAAGTAAATATTTATGTTTTTATCACAAAATCAAAATTAACTACTATAATTAAGTACAAACCACCACACATCATCAGTAACATATTCTTAATTATTTTTAAATCGACCAAAATCATCCGTATTAAATTCAACGTGCAGTTAACTGTACTTTTCTAATTAAAAAATAAACAAACGACCCACACCTTTTTCTGAGGTAATTACTGCCATAAGTTAACTGGTAAAAACCGCTTTACTGCGATAAGGCCGCCTCTCCGACACCAACCGCAACGCTCCGATTGTTGTCTGGTAGAAATCTCCACGAAGAAATAAGTCCGCCTTTATTATGCGCATCTGAAAATTATAGTTTTTTTTTTAACTCTAAATTTTTTACATAAAACAAAGTTACAGTCCATAGCGCATGCAAACTTAACAATATATATCTTATTGTGATGAGATAAAGGTGATTTTTTCATAAACAAAGCTTTCTTACTGTACAGACAGAAGCACGTCAGATTACCCATTAGCATTGGGTACGAAAGTCTCCATTATTATATACGAGATAAGGACGACTTCAAGGAGAATATTGTGTATAACCTGATGTGCTGCCGTGTGTACTTAAGGAAATCATAAATAGTACCTACCTACTTTTGATTTAAAAGAAATTCTTTAAAAATATGAAACTTACAATTTTTTTTTTTTGCAGCACCGGAGACGCAGTCCGACTCACGCTTGACCATTTTCCAAACTCCACATATCTGCGCCTGTAATGTGAGAACACAAAAGTTGTAATTTTTTTTTTGTAAAATCCTTTTTTTAATCTATATAGGTAGGTACCTAAGCATCAAGATAACTAAGTTATTAAAAAAAATTAGATCTAGGTAAATGCAAAAACTTTAATTTAATAGATTTGTAATAGATTTAAATTTTTATTAATTAAGTTAATATTTTTAAGTTTAAGTAAAATTAAAACTTAAAATAATTACCTATTTAGTGACCCCTGGAACAAACTCTGACTCACGCTTGGCCGTTTTCCAAATTCTGCATAACTGCGCCTGTGAATTTAAAAAAAAAATTGTTAACCAATCATTATCTTAGGTACACACAGCAGCTCGTAAGGTTACCCATTAGCAGTACGAAAGCCGGCGCTATTATTGAGTGAAAAGAGTGACGTCATGGTTAACATGTATATCTTGACGTGCTGCCGTGTGTACATGTCGGTATAAGTACATTAAATTACCTAAGTAGGTAATAACAAACCAATTTCTATGAAATTTTGCTATATCAGTACACCTAATTAACATTCCGCTCGGGACTTCGTTCCCGTGGGAAATCGGGAAAATTATGCAGCCTATGTTACTCAGGGATAATGTAGCATTCTAATGGTGAAATAATTTTTCGGAGCCTATTCGTTACATACAAAAAATACTCTTTAGAAAGAAAGAAAGAAAAAATGTTTATTGACGTCGACAAAAAAAAGTTTTATAATAAACGCTACACACTCAAAGGCCGTCACTAAGGTTTTCCCTTGTGTCGTGGGTCCCTCGGAACATACAAAGACAGACACAAACACCCACGACCCGAGAACAATCATCTGCTTTTTACACAAATATTTGCCCTGGCTGGGAATCGAACCCAGGACCCGCCGATCAAGAGGCAGCGCCGCTACCACTCGACCAAACCGGCCGTCCAAAGGCCATAATCCCATAATATTAGGTACTAGCTTTCCGCCCGCGGCTCCGCCCGCGTGGACTACAGGTTATATCGTGCCCAACTGTGGGATAAAATGTAGCCTATGTCCTTTCCCAGGCTCTAATCTATCTCTGTACCAAAATTCATCAAAATCGGTTCAGCGGTTTAGGCGTGAAAAGGTAACAGACAGACAGACAGACAGACAGAGTTACTTTCGCATTTATAATATTATCTATAGTAGGGATAGTAGGGAAGGGATTTATAGTTAAGAATACGAAGGGACTTGTTGTGGACGAAATTTTTTTTAAAACTTGCTCACCTCGTTGTTTCTGACACAGCCTAGGTATTAAAGAAGTCCAACTCGTGCTTGACCACTTTGTAGATTTGCAGTGCGACTCACGCTTGGCCGGAGATGACGACAGCTCCCACAGTCGCTGCAATTTGATAAAGAAAATCTAAATAAGTAGGTAGGTATGGTACAATTTAAAATACAGATATACCGTTACCTACACTTCTAATATAAAATACCTCTCTTTTTCTGTTGGGGTTAAAAATTATGTTCACTATTTAGGAACTAGACTAATCGTTTTGGATTTATTTTGCAAAACTGTAAAAACCTAATTAAAAATGTTGTATCGCCTCCGATATAAAACTTTAGGATATATATTACACAAAATATTAAATTATTCTTTTTGTTATTTTTATTCAATTTTTATTTAGTCAATGTAAACCTGTGGAATGAATAATTTTAAGTGGTGACATCTTGCGTCAAGTTTCTGTACTAACGTTTAGTTTTGCTATTTGCTCATAGATGGCACTAAAAGCGGAGCCATAAATTAGTTTTGTTTTTGTGAAATTGATTCATTTCAAAGTCTTATGAAAAATTTAGAAAATACTTTCATATCTGAAGTCAAGTATGCCTTATGAGAATTTAATAAATATTGTATGCCTGACTAAAAATATATACCTAAAAGAAAAAAATAAACTCACCTTAGGAACAAAATGTTGCGAGGCCTAACTTGTACTTCGTCGTGTTTGTAGAAAAGCAGTTTAGGCCGAGTTTCGAGCGAATATTCTGTAATTTGGTAAGTATAAAAGTAAATATCACAAAAAATACATAAAAATCCATTATTATTTTACTAACGCCATCTATGAGTGAAAAGCAGTATTAATTTTTTTTACGCCATCTAGTGTTGGTTTTTAGAACTTAACCAGTTCCCCTGTAATTGACGTAGTTTAGTTATTCAACGATAGATGGCGCAAAATAGAAAAATAAGATACATTAATTTTTAATTTTTAACATTAGAGAACCCAACAAAAAAGAGGGTTATACGTTTGGCGTGTGTATCTGTCTGGTGGCATCGTGGCTCCTAAACGAATGGACTGATTTTAATGCGGTTATTTTGTTTGAAAGCTGACGTAATCGAGATGGTTCTTAGCTTAAATTAGTTTGGCAATTCAAACATAGATGGCGCAAAATAGATAAATCAAGAAATGCAGTCATAGCACTATCAGTGTAGGCAGCTGCAGGAATCGTGGCAAATTCTTTGTTGGTCATACAACATCAGCGTGAAGATAATTTCTATGATTACATCAAATGCGGTCGCGGTCGTGTTTGCGGTGTTTGCGGTCGAACTGCTTCATTTTGTATGGTAAACCAAGCGTTTTAGCTGCAAAATAACTTGGTATCCGTTGGATATTAAATTCCCGTCAAGTAAGATTACTTAAGTTAAGCAACGATGGTCATGGTCGAGTTTTGACGGGGGACCACCAGTCACGCAAACGAACTTTCCATACAAGTTAAATTTTAACCGTCGACAAAAAAAGTTTTTTAAATAAAGTTTCGGGACCAGTCGGTGTGATACAAAATTTTTAATTTTAGAGTTATTAAAGTTTTAATAAGAACACAGATAAACCAAAAAATTAGATTGAAAACGAAAGAAAAACATAATTTGTGCTAGCTGCCAATTCTTGCTGTGCATACTATACAATAGGCAAGAAGTCGGTTTTAGACTCGAACTCGGTTTTAAAACTCGTGGGGTTTTTTGTACTGAGGGTGCTAGCATAAGTACTTATTGAGTGCATGTAAATTTCAATTTACATAATATTATTCTAAGAGTGAATAGCTGTAAGTATTATTATTTTTTGCGCCATCTAGTGTTGGTTTTCTAAACTAAACCAGTTCCCCTGTAGTTAATGTAGTTTAGTTACTCAACGACAGATGGCGCAAAATATAAAAATAAGATACTTAAGTTTTTGTAATTTTTGACATCCGAGAACCCGACAAAAAAGAGGGTTATGCGTTTGACGTGTGTATCTGTCTTTTGGCATCGTGGCTCCTAAACGAATGGACTGATTTTAATGCGGTTATTTTGTTTGAAAGCTGACGTAATCGAGATGGTTCTTAGCTTAAATTAGTTTAGCAATTCAAACATAGATGGCGCAAAATAGATAAATCGAGAAATGCAGTCATAGCACTATCAGGTGTAACAAGCAGGAATCGTGGCAAATTCTTTGTTGGTCATACAACAACAGTGTGAAGATAATTTCTATGATTACACCAAATGAATTACTTGTTTGCGGTCGAACTGCTTCATTTTGTATGGTAAACCAAGCGTTTTAGCTGCAAAATAACTTGGTATCCGTTGGATATTAAATTCCCGTCAAGTGAGATGGTCATGGTCGAGTTTTGACGGGTGACCACCAGTCACGCAAACGAGCTTTCCATACAAGATAAATTTTAACCGTCGACAAAAAAAAGTTTTTTTTTTAATAAAGTTTCGGGGCCAGTCGGTGTGATACAAAATTTTTAATTTTAGAGTTATTAAAGTTTTAATAAGAACACAGATAAACCAAAACATTGGATTGAAAACGACAGAAAAACATAATTTGTGCTAGCTGCCAATTCTTGCTGTGCACACTATACAATAGGCAAGAAGTCGGTTTTAGAGAAACTCGTGGGGTTTTTTGTACTGAGAGTGCTAGCAATAGTACTTATTGATTACATGTAAATAATAACCAGGGCTCTGTTTAATAACTTACAATTCAATTTACTTAATAATACTCTACGAGCGAAAAGCAGTATTATTATTTTTTGCGCCATCTAGTGTTGGTTTTCTAAACTAAACCAGTTCCCTTGTAGTTAATTTAGTTTAGTTATTCAACGATAGATGGCGCAAAATAGAAAAATAAGATAAGTTTTGTAATTTTTAACACCCGAGAACCCGACAAAAAAAGAGGGGTGTTATACTTTTGACGTGTGTATCTGTCTGTGGGATCGTGGCTCCTAAACGAATGGACTGATTTTAATGCGGTTATTTTGTTTGAAAGCTGACGTGATCAAGATGGTTCTTGGCTATATTTGATCAAAATTGGTTCAGCCGTTTAAGTGTTATAAGCAATTAAATGTCAGGGGCAAAAAATAAATAATATTAGAGTTATCTATATAAATAAAAATGAATTGTTGTTCGTTAGTCTGATTAAAACTCGAGAACGGCTGGGCCGATTTGGCTAATTTTAGTCTTGAAATATTCGTGGAAGTCCAGGGAAGGTTTAAAAGGTGAGAAAATATGGAAAAAAGGCGTAACGAAGTTGGCCGGGACAGCTAGTATTTAATAAAAAAAACATTGTAATTAAACGGGTAGGTACTTACACTTGCAGTAACTGCACGGTAGGTCACTAGCAGTGTAGACAGGAATCAGTTTGAATGTATAAGGTAAGGCAGCAGTCGTAGCAATTTCTCTGTCGGTCCTACAAAAAAATACAGCGTGAAGAAAATTTCTATGGCCCGTATTACAGAAAGAGACTCAAGTTTTGATCTATACTTGAGTGCTGATTATCTCTTTCTCTCACTATCGAACGACAAAGACGACTGCTGCTTAAGTATAGATCAGAGTCTGAATCGAGTTTTGTAATATGGACACTTATGATTACTAAATAAATTGGTTCTTGCGGTCGAATTGCTTCATTTTGTATGGAAAACCAAGCATTGTAGCTGCAAATTGGTAAGTATTATTTTTGGATATTAATTTCCCGTCAGATGAGATTAATTAAGTTAAGCAAAGCGCGCGTAGCCCAGTGGTGCTCGCTGATCTAAACCGATCAGTGAGGTTACGCAACGTACACAGAGGCAGGGAACCTGATGGGTGACCAACAAAGTGGCAATTTATCATGAACGTTTCCGTGTTTCGGAGGGCACGTTAAGCTGTCGGTCCCGGCTGTTGTCGATTGACTACAGTTGTTAAAATCAAGTCAGAGGCCATTATGCGGTTTGAAAAGTCTGACACCAGGGTTAGCATAGTTCGCCACACTTTTGACTGGGGAGAAGAAGCAACGATCGACTTGGTCGAGTTGTGTTGTCGCTTAAACGAACCTTCTATATCATATCAGGGTAGAGCGGGAAAATTAAAATTTTTATACATAGAGGCCATTCATTTATTACGTAAGACCTAAAAATAAGACATGGTCGGAGGGGGGCCGACCATGTCTTTTTTTTTCTTACAAGAGTTGGGAGGGAGTCTCGATAGTTATTATTATTACGTAAGATCACAAAAATGCGCAAAATTAAAATTATACATTGAAAAAGAGCGAGCAAAGTGATTAAACCTATTAATTACAACCAAGACATTGAAATTATTAGTACCTGCTTTGTAAGTACACATAAACATTTCTAAAAATTGTTACTTTGAAAAATAAACATTAAAACAAACCAAACGTGTATTCATTTTTTCCTTTAGCTTAGGAGTTACTATGCGCCGTGGACAGATAGAATACACACGTCAAACTTATACACCGATCTTTTGTGTCGGGGGTTGAAAAATGAAAGAGAAACATAAAATGTGCCAGCTGTCAAATATTGATGGGCACACTTTAGGCAAAAAGTCAGAGTTTTAGAGAAACTTGTGGGTTTTTTTTTGTACAGAGGGCGATAGAATAAGATACTTAAGTCTTGATCTATTAAATAATAATAATAAATAAATAAATAAATAAAATTGTTTTTATTTTCTCCCAAACTTAAGCTATGTGTACATTCCTTTTTTATTATATCAATTAAGTATTGATATTGTCTCTATCAAAATAACAAAGACGACGGACCCTAGGTCTGTGTTACAGAACGCGACTCAGACTCTGACCTATACTTATGTAGCAGTCGTCTTTCTCATTTTGATAGTGAGAGAAAGAGACAATACTTGAGTATAGCAAGACTCGAGTTTCTTTCTGTAATACGGGGCCTAATATTATTAATTTTTCATTTTGTTTTGACTGTGATTAATACAGAGTTTATATACCTAAATATTTATCATTTTGCTCTGCGATCGCAAAAAACCTACCAAATGTGACAATTACTTCGGTACACAAGCTATCTACTTAGGTGAAGTTTTCTCAGCAGTGATATCTCACGGACTATCTATCCTACACGACTTTTAAACTGAATCTTTAGAACGTATATCATTAAATTCACAAATGATTATTCCAAATAAGTATGTACGACTTTTTCTTACTTTTGTGTTAAAATATTATTTCTTAAGTAGTTAATTTATTACTTCACTAACATTTAGTTATAATTTTTGCTGTCTCTGAACAAGTGAATAAAAGCAAGAAAGAATTTCCCGCTTAAAGTAACATTCATAAAACGTTCCGTTCCACGCAGAATATCCTACAGTTAATGAAAATGATTAACTTTAAAATTATTACTTTATGATAATTATATAGAAGATACAAAGAATATAATAATTCACAATTAACAAAAACAAACATTTAAATATTATTATTATTACTGTTTTCGAAGATATATATACGTGAAAGTTTAATTTTGCACCACATGTTATGTGTAAAGGATTGCAAATTTCTATTGTCCCGCCCTCTAGTATTGACTAGCATTACTACGAAGACATAACTAAGTTTTTTTTGTTACGATATTATATGTCTGGGTAAAATTCCAACAACTATTACTTTATTGTTTTTAACTACAAATAATCAATAAGTATATACATGGAAAATTATACATCGCCTCCGAGTAAAATTTCGTAACCACTGCATTTGCGCAATCTGGTGATGAATATGATGTTCTGCTTTATCTTTTATGTCATCATTAAAATTTAATTATTCTATTTTAGTTAAGTATAATCTACATTAAGTTTATTTTTCAATTTTAATTATGCAAAATAATGTTATATGATGTTTAGAAGTTGTTTTTTTTGTGTTTTTTTACGCCATCTATTAGCGTTTCTTAGTACTAATGTAAACTTAATTAGTACACCTACTCGTCAAAAGGGGGCTTTATACAAAAAAAAATCAAAACAACAAGTATCTTTATTTTGAAAAAAGACATCGTAAAGTTTTATTCTTAGTGATGAGTGAGTGTGAATTTATAACGTAAATAATATTACAGCCTTGGTGGGTCATACATACACATATAAATATGTACATTACCTAGACTTAATACGTTAATACATTGTGTACATGAAACAAAAGTGAAGCGCTTCTAGGTTGGTAAGTAAAACACCAAATTCTGAAAACTTTATTTACTGTGTGTGTACATCACTGTGGGCACTGGGCACTGTTGTAATATAAAAAGTACACATTGTTATTTACCCCTTCATACATAGGTATTTAGAAGTTATTATAGTCACCGATCTATACTTTTGGTTCTAATTTTAACCTTACTACCTACCAATTGTTAAAGTCTTTAAAGCACCTACTTTATTCCCTCTAGGAGTTTATGAACCCTTTTGTCTCTAGTACAGTCAACGGCACATCAGATTACCACAAACTGTCAAATTTCCCCAATAGATAGTAAACCCTAATGCTTGGAGATAAAACTGAAAATCGATTGAAGAAATTGACAGGTTTGGATAGCATGATGTGCTGTTGTCACTGTACATACAAGGTACCTACATAAACTTAGTTCCTATTTTATATTTTCTCGCTAAGAAATCTATCTATCTATACATATTATAAAGAGGAAAGATTTGGGTTAGGGTGTCGCAAAAGGGGCTAAGCAAAATAATGTTCTTAGAGGAGGCTACAAGCTTGTGTGCGACACGCCGACCAGTTAATAACCACCTGAATTAGTTTAAAATAATAAGACTAGGTGGGTCTTTGTTTTACTGATTACTTAGTAATAAGTAATAAGCTTTATAATATGTAAAAAATATTATTATTTCTAACTTAAAAAATAAAATAAATACTTCTTTGTTTGCTATTAACATGGAACCTGTTGTATAATTCCATGTGCTTGAAATAAAATATTTTAATTTAATTAATTTTAAACCAATAATATAAATACCTAAATTAATCAATCACTGATGCCTGTCAAATAAAACAAATTACGGATGTGTGTGTCATTACATCTTAGTGCTCTAAAATCGTCATCCTTTCCTTTTTGACCACTCCCCCGTCCTTGCCACAGCTGGTCACATTTGTGAGACTCCCCTCCTCCCTAGTGTGACGTCACATATTTTGTAATTTTACATCTCGTAATTATTGAATTATTACAGCAGTTCCGAAATTAGTTTTGTTTCCATTTAAATTATGTTTATGCAACACTTTAAATCGCGATTTGAACACATAATACAGATATACAGATATCTACATATACATATATTTATTTATTTATTTATTTACTGTTTATTGTACACAATAGACATATAAAATTTAAAAACCCCCCCCCGCAAAAAAGTAAAGCGGACATTTAAAAAGTAAAAAATAATACCTTTCGTTGAGCCATCAAATTCATTTCAGAAATACCTATATATATATTTTAATTATCGAAATCGATGGATGGCACGATAGGGTTTGCTCATTAAAATGGCGCTATAATGTCGCGTCGGGGTACCGCTTTAGTGAATCAGACCCTTCATTTGATTGACTATTCACTGATTCACTAAAGCGGTACCCCGACGCCACATTATAGCGCCATTTTAATGAGCAAACACTATCGTGCCATCCATCGATTTCGATAATTAAAATATATATATATAGGTATTTCTGAAATGAATTTGATGGCTCAACGAAAGGTATTATTTTTTACTTTTTAAATGTCCGCTTAACTTTTTTGCGGGGGGGGGGGGGTTTAAATTTTTAATTTAATTTTTATTTCAAAATTTTTAACTTACAAAATAATTAAGAGTGTACTAGTGTGCTGGATATCCTGGCCGCAGCATCAGCTCACGGTGTTGCCACCATTGCATTGTATGCAGAATCAAATACTGATCAAAACGAGTCCAAACACGACATATCTGCTATTATTTTTTCAAGGATGTGCTAGTGTTCTGGATACCCTGGCCGCAGCATCAGCTCACCGTGTTGCCACCATTGCATTGTATGCAGAATCAAATACTGGACAAAACGAGTCCAAACACGACATATCTGCTATTATTTTTTTAAGAGTGTGCTAGTGTTCTGGATATCCTGGCTGCAGCATCAGACCAAGAGTTCCATAATCCTGCATAGTTATTAAACATACATGAGTATTTCAAGTTTTAGGTCACATGTATGTTTGAAAGTAAAGTAAATACACATTAAGAGTCTAAGAACCCTACCGCAGCTAACAAAAGAGCTGATGACCTTGAAACGGCTGAACCGATTTTGATAAAACGTATCTAAGAACCATCGCCAAAAACCCTGCTTGTAAATTAAAAAAACCGCATCCAAATCGGTTCACCCGTTTGAGAGCTACGGTGCCACAGACAGACACACAGACACACACACATAGCGGTCAAACTTATAACACCCCTCTTTTTGCGTCGGGGGTTAAAAAGAAACATACAAAAAGAAATACAACAGGCATTGCTTATTTCTAGGAAGAAATTTCTTACAGCATATTTGTATGTTTAATTGTTTATACAGACAGATAGAGTTGCAAATGTTTTTGAGGATTCGTTAGTAGTCAAAGTTCAAAGTCAAAGTTTAATCTGTTATAATCTAACACTTAGATTATAACAGATTTTAAAATGTGACATCACGAAACTTAGGATCCCTCCCACCCCCTTGTCACACAATGTCACACTTCGTCGACCCCCTCCCTCCCTCTTAACGTGTGACGTAATTTATGGATGGCCCCTAAAGGGTTTCTCTACTTTTCTTATTTTCTTCTACTTGCGATCGGTCTTTAGACCATTAAGCAGGTTTCATCTGGGAGTTTAAGCTTGTGGAGTCTGTAGTCCATTGCATTGGCGTATCTAGGGTTATTTTCTAGGGGGGGGCCGCGGGCGTACATTTAGTACATTTAAACGTAGAGTACATTTAAATTAAATGCTTAGTACGCTGTGTATTCAAAAGTAACTAATACTGTATTATAGTATGTAATAATAAGTAAGTATGTAGATTTCTCAGCTGTAGATATTTATTTTTTAATGATTTTTGTGTGAAGTTATCAGTATTTTGGTATCAATTATAGAATTTCGAATTGGTAGCACAATATTCTGGGGTGGGGCATAGACCATACTGGGGAGGGCACGGCCCACCCGGCCCACCCCCTATATACGCCTATGGTCCATTGACTACTGTTCCTTGATTCAATCTAGACCCCTTTTGTCCAACTCCAGGATCTTGTCTCGTTTCAGTCTGGTGATGTTGTTTTTGTTCTATGTGAGCTGTACTGCCAGTGGATTCTCTACTTGATATTCATAGACAAAGTCAAAGATATAGAAAACTCCCAGGCTGGACTGGGAGTGAAAGAGAAACTTAGAATGTGCCAGCTGCCTACTCTTCCCAGGCATACTGTAAAAGTCAGTAAGTGGGACGTGAGGGTCTTGCTGTATCATGGTCGAAAGGCTGACCACCTCTCACCATTACACAACATGTTCCATCTAATAACCCTCACCATTTTTGTCAAACGTGGCATTAACTGCCGTACTCAGAGACGTCAATGTCATGCTATCCTTGTTTATATCAACAAGAGTGAAAGAGACAACATCAAAGTTTAGCAGTACTTAACTTTAATTGACGTCTCCGAGTACGGCAGTAAGTGTTTTTCTAGAACCACTGATGCTCTGCCTACCCCGTTAGGGATTACATGCGTGAGCGTATGTATGTATTCACTACACAAAATATATTAAACAATAAGAAGAAACACAAAAAAGCAAATTTTTTTTTAATTTTGATTATAAACGGCAAACTTGACCAACCGAAAGCTTTTTTTTTTTTTTTTTGAATGACTACGCTGTTGGCCGCTGATGGCCTTGACAGCTTCACCGAGCAAGTGGCGAGCGCAGATGGCTCTCAACCCAAAATTTTAAGTAACAGGCCTAAGGGTGCCCCCTGTGGGGCTCGAACCTCGGCTTAGGGCGTTACTGCGAGGGAACCGTCGGACATACGTTTGTGGAGAGAAGCGGCCGGGTACGTACCGGTACCGCGAATCGGGGCGGAGGTGAGGGGGTATACGCGACGAAGGTCCTCGCCGGCGAGGACGGTATCTCGGTCTGTTTGGTGTACGGGACTCTGCGCGTTGTTGGTCGGCCCTACCGAAAGCAATTTCGCACAGATCTTCTATGTATGACAGGTCTTTTATTATTCCTCACACAAACAGGTTGAAAAAGAATCTCCTTAGCTTTATTGAAAATCCTGAACCAGTATCACTTACTGAACACTCTTTTTTTTAATTCATAAAATAAAATATTTTTTTTTTCCTTAACGTAGTCACCACTCGGGCGCACCCCCCTCGCGCTACCCGCACCCCTCGCGTGCCTGGTGTAGAAGTAATGTCTACGTTGAGGCAAAAAATGAACTATTCCCATTGAAAAAATATTAAAAAAAAAATTGTTTTCATAAATGTGTTGTTTGAGTGATACTGGTTTAGGATTTTGAATATAAGTAGCTAGGAGGTTTGTTTTCACCCAGTATTATAAATGCGAAAGTTTGTATGTATGGTTGTTTGTTACTCTTTCACACTAAAAGGGTGGACCAAAATTTGGTATGAAGGTAACTGACATCCTGTATTAACACATGGCTGCATAATTTTCCCAAATTCTCATAAAAAGAAGTCCCGGGCGGAAAACTAGTGTACAAAAAGAATTTACAATAATTTTTGAGATTTAAGGAAAAATTACCTTTTGTTGTCCTGTATGCACTTTAAGTCTTATTACCGGAATGTCAAGTCTGTTCATTAAGTCCTATTTCCTTGAACGTCCATTCCTCGAATGTCCATTTCCCTGAACATCCACTTCCTTAAACATCCACTTCCCTGAACGTCCACTTCCTCGAACGTCCATTTCCTTGAACGTCCACTTCCCTGAACGTCCACTTCCTTGAACGTACACTTCCCTGAACGTCCACTTCCTCGAACGTCTACTTCCTTGAATGTCCACTTCCCTGAACATCCACTTCCTTGAACATTCACTTCCCTTAACGTCCACTTCCTCGAACGTCCACTTCCTGGAAAGTCCACTTTTTTGAACGTCCTTTCCCCGCTTTCTTTTAATGTTTTAAGATCTTTCTAGTCTAGGTATAAGGAAATACAAATATTTCTCAAATATTATGGACATTTTTTTTATTTTTTAGTAACTAATATAACTATTAAAGAAAAGAAACAGTTTTTTATCACCATTGAGTATTTTAAGGTCGTCTTTTAGCTCAACCTAACTGAGTTGGTGTACCTCTTCATTTTTTTCCGAAAAAATTCAAAAAATCGTTATTTTATTTTATTTTAATTTTATTTTGTGATTGTTCTCTATCACTAACTAACTCTCATACATACAGTAATAGAAGTTCGAGGAAGTCGACGTTCAGGAAGTGGACGTTCAGGGAAGTGGACATTCAAGGAAATAGACTTAATGACCAGACTGGACATTCCGGAAATAAGACTTAAAGTGCCTAAAGACCTACTCTACCCAGGTATACAGTAAAAGTCTGTAAAAGGGATGCGAGGGTTTTGCTGTATAATGGGCGAAAGGCTGACCACCTCTCACCATTATGCAACTTGTTCCATCTAATAACTCTCAGCATGTATGTCGAACGTGGCATCAAGTGTTTCTAGAATCACTGATGCTCTGCCTACCCCGCTAGGGATTATAGGCGTGAGCGTATGTATGTAATTAATTTATTCTCCATACTTACCTCTAACAGAGCCCCGGGCTCCCTTATTCACTCATGCGTATTAATGCTTCCAAAACAATTTGATTTAACTGTAACTAATACATTAAAAAACATGCAAATAAGTTTTTTTAACCAGTAATTAAATAAAATGTTAAACATCCTTATATATACTGCAATAGTCAATTCTTTGATTTTATATAGTATTATATAAAATCAAAGAATTGACTATTGCAGTGGCCTAGCAGGGTTTCATGTTGTGTCATAAGCAAACATATGTAAGAACATAATGTACACATGGGAGCAATAAAGAATTAAATTGAATTGAAATTATTAGTTATACAGGGCTTTAGGTAAATCGCTTTCAACCTCTCGGGTGGTAAATCAGTCCTTGAAACTGAACAACTTTCCCAAGCTGATGCATCAGCTGATGCAGTTTGTATGGAAGTCAAATTTTTTTTTTTCATATTTCAACCTTTGTTCCTTGGGAAAGTTGTTCAGATTCATGGACTGATTTACCACCCAAGAGGTTGAAAGCGATTTACCTAAAGTCTGGTTTGTTCGAACACTTATAACTCGAGAACGGCTGGATCGATTTTGATTTTGGTATGGAGGTAGCTTGTCAGCTACATTGTTTCTCTATAACAATGGAATAACACATAGACTACATAATTTTCCCAAATTCCCACTGGAACGAAGTCCCGGGCGGAAAGCTAGTTTGTAATAAGTTAAGAATTTTTTACCAGGGTTTACCACTTAAGCTATAAATGGCCTACGAGTACTAGAAATGTAGGTACCTATGATGTCGCTTGTGAGTTTGCTTTTGACTGTTATAGGCTTAAGTACATAAAATAGAAACATGCAAATAGGTTATTTGAAATGATTAGTTAATGAATAATAAAACTCGAAACAACTTTTGATATCGAGCTTTAGAGATTTTTTTTGTACACCTTAACTGCAATCAGTGTGGTCACCAACGAAGGGCTCTTCTCTCTTAACCTTCATTTCCTTGACACCCTGTATATTAAATAGTATGATCATATTTAATATACAAGCTTTCCTCTTACGTATGTTGCATAAATTGATGTAACTGGTTGGGGCACACAGTACTATGGCACAATAGGCCATCTTCTTTGTTAAAATTAGTCCAGACGTTTTAGCGCGATGAAGTTTGACAAACATACACACACACAATCACAACATTTCATCTTTTTAATATGAGCGTGATGTGATAGAGTAAGTGGACGTATCTGCTTAAAACTCACTAACATTTTGCTGTAAGTCTACATATACTAATAATATAAAGAGGAAAGATATGTATTTTTGTATGTAACGAATAAACTTAAAAACTACTGGCCCGATTTCAAAAATTCTTTCACCGTTAGGATGCTGCATTATCCCCGAGTAACATAGGATACATAATTTTCCCGAATTCTCACGGGAACGAAGTCCCGAGCGGGATGCTAGTAGCCTGGTGATACCTTACTACAAGGAAACCTAGTGTTAGGGCACCGTCTCCCACTTCAAATAATAATATTGTGTAAACCGTTTTGTACAAAATTTTTTTAACATACTTACTTTCTGGGAGAAATTAATAAATAAGTCATAAAAATAAATAAAACGAATATAATTTGCAATACATTCTATTTATTCTAAATAGAAAAAAAAACTTCTTTATGATATTTCGCGATATAACAAATTGCACAGTCAAATTATAAAACGAAACTGAGAGCCCCCCTGCATGAAATTTTGATAAGTTAGGTTAGGTTTTTGTCCGTCAACATGATAAAAATGTGGCAGTTTACAAAGTGCCGACATTTTGTAATCTTACTAAGTCAAATTACAATATTACTGGTTTGACAATGTTACGGTGACACATACATAGCTTTAGGTAAATCTCTTTCAACCTCTCGGGTGCTAAATCATTCCATGAAACTGAACAACTTTCCCCAAGGAACATAGGTCAAAATACGAAAAAAAATGATTTCCTATACAGAATGCGCTGGTTCCGGTCAAGTACGGCCACTTCCTAGTACGGCCACCACACAAATGCCTTGTTCGACCACTTCCCTGTTCGGCCACTTCCTTGATGGGCCACTACCTAGATTCCTTGTTCGGCCATTTCACAGTACGGCCATTTCCTTGAACGACCACCACCCAAATTCCTTGTTCGGCCACTTCACAGTACGGCCAATTCCTTGTTCGGCCATTTTACAGTACGGCCATTCCTCAAACGGCCACCACCTAGATTCCTTGTTCAGCCACTTCCCAGTTTGCTCACTTCTGGAGGGACCACCACCCAAAAATCGCCATATAAAACTCCAACGTTTTAATTTTAATAAAAAAGCCGAAGGGTGTGTATGTATGAAGCAAATATCTAAAAGTTGCGAAATGTTGGCTACTTTCAAAATATTAGCTTACCCTAACCTGCCCCAAACCACTTTAAGGGCCATTAAGTTGAACTCCCATTATGGCTTTTGAAATGGTTAATGGGTGTAACTAAGTTAGGTTATGAAAAGAAGAGAACCTTAATTCAGTATTTTAGGATTAGATCTCAGTAACGTGACACTTTGGGATACCATGTTACCTGACATTTTTTGTTCGTCTATCTATATGTCCTCTACCCATATACGTGTATACAACCTTCATCGTGCGCCGCGATTTTGAAAAAAAAACAAAATGGCGGCGGGTTGCTAGAAAAGTTCAAACCCCTTGGTCATATTGGGGTGAACGATATGTAAACGATAGTCTTGCGATACTTGTCGCTATTCTGTCATTTGTGCTGGCTCTCAGTAGGTACGTGGCGTGGGTTTGGGGTAGGTCATAGTATTAATTAAAATAACGGTAACATTATCAACTGTAACAATGCCACACATTCGTGGCAAGTGGCCCTTCAAGGAAAAGGCCCTTTACGGAAAGTGGCCCTACAAGGAATTGGCCATTCATAGGAAGTGGCCTTTCAGGGAAAGTGGCCCTTCGAGGAAAAGTGGTAAGTGGCCTATATGGGAAGTGGCCGTTCGGGGAAGTGGCCGTTTGCGGTAGGTGGTCATTCATAGGAAGTGGCCCTACTTGACCGGATTCAATGCGCTACCTACCTATATGCTGATGAAGT
The DNA here is from genome assembly GCA_949987775.1 of Aproaerema taeniolella. Classification (NCBI taxonomy): domain Eukaryota; kingdom Metazoa; phylum Arthropoda; class Insecta; order Lepidoptera; family Gelechiidae; genus Aproaerema; species Aproaerema taeniolella. Next base: position 7,398,432 of record OX465271.1, read on the forward strand.
TTGTATGGGAACTCTTTTTTTTTTTCGTATTTTGACCTATTGTTTGGGGAAAGTTGTTCAGTTTCATGGACTGATAATCACCCGAGAAGTTGACAGAGATATAAGTACCTAAATCCCTGTACATCCTATTTGATACTAGCTTTCCGCCCGCGGCTCCGCCCGCGTGGACTACAGGTTATATCGTGCCCAACTGTGGGTTAAAATGTAGCCTATGTCCTTTCCCAGGCTCTAATCTATCTCTGTACCAAATTTCATCAAAATCGGTGCAGTAGTTTAGGCGTGAAAGACGGGCAGACAGACAGAGTTACTTTCGCATTTATAATATTAGTATGGATTACTTTTGTTTGTTTGTCAACCTGTAACTATTTACATCATAAGTCCTTTCTGCAATACTTTAAGCTTAAATCTTTAAACGCTCATATTAAAAAGGTGAAATGTTGTGATTGTGTATGTACGAGGATGTTTGTTACTTCATCACGCTAAAACGTCTGGACTAATTTTGATAAAATTTCGTGTGACACACTGGTCCCTGGATTATTATTATTAACCTCATATACCTATGTCTTTATTTCTCGCTTTTTGAAGTCGGTTTAATTTTTTTATGAAAAGTTTATAGAGAAACAATGTAAATCCCTATTAAATTCGAGGGTTGTCCTGGGAGTATACTCTATCGAACAAATCGAAAATCGGTCCATAAATGGTGGGGAAGTCAGTGAACATACATAAAAAAACAATAATACATAGAACCTCCTCCTTTTTTGAAGTCGGTTAAAAAAAAGGATTATTCGCTCAGTTGAGCTTTGACCGAATCGCCTTATCTGCAAATCGTGGTATCGGCGAAACCCATTAGGCTTTTTAAGTCTTCTTACCGGAATGTCCAGTCTGGTCATTATTTCCTTGAACGTCCATTCCTCGAATGTCCACTTCCTTGAACGTCCACTTCCCTGAACGTCCACTTCTTCCTTGAACGTCCACTTCCTGGAAAGTCCACTTTTTTGAAAGCCCTAAGATCTTTCTAGTCTAGGTACGAGTTTAAGGAAAAATAAATATTTCTCAAATATTATGTAATTATTTTTATTTTTTAGTAACTAATAATAATAACAAAATATAACTATTGAAGGAAAGAAACATTTTTTTCATCAGCATTGAGTAAGTATTTAAGGGTCGTCTTTTAGCTCAACCTAACTGAGTACCTCTTTATTTTGTTCCGAAACAATTTCAAAAATTCGTAATTTTATTTTAATTTTGTTTGTGATTCTTCTCTATCCCTAACTAACTCCATAACAGCGAATGCATACGCAGTAATATACGTTCAAAGAAGTGGACGTTCCAGGAAGTGGACGTTCAAGTTAGTGGACGTTCAGGGAAGTAGACGTTTAAGGAAGTAAATGTTCAGGGAAGTGGACATACGAGAAATGGATGTTCAAGGAAGTGGACGTTCAAAGAAGTGGACGTTCAAGGAAATAGACTTAATGATCTGACTGGACATTCCGGTAATAAGACTTTAGGGTTTGTTACTTTTTCACGCTCAAACGGCTGGACCAATTTTGATAAAATTTTGTATGGAGGTAGCTGACATTCTGGCTTAACTGGTTGGACTGAGCAGTTGGTCATGTGCCCCGAAACGGTAATAACGATAAAACAAATTCTCCATACTTACCTTTGACAGAGACCACGACTCCCTTATCCACTCATGTGTACGAATGCTTCCACAACAATCTGATAACTGTAACTAACTGCCGTACTCAGAGACGTCAATTAAAGTTAAGAAGTAATTAAATGTCTTGCTATCCTTGTTAATATCAACAAGAGTGAAAGAGACAACATCAGAGTTTAACAGTACTTAACTTTAATTGACGTCTCTGAGTACGGCAGTAAGCCTTTAAAAAGAGTCAAATTATCATCTTGGAGTAAAGGTTGAATAAATCGCTGTTTCCTCGCGCATAGTTCATTAATTATTGTCGAGTTGCCTGTACTTCTGCCGTAAAGCGAATCTGCCATAAAGCGAATCTGTCCTAAAGCGAATCTGTCATAAAGCGAATCTGTCCTAAGGGAAGCGAACGAGGGTATTTTTCTTGGTCTCCATATAAATTTTATTTGTAACTAGCTTTCAGATTTCGTTCTCGTGGGAATTTGGTATATATTTTTTTTAATGCGTGTAAGCTTCGATCAACTATAAAGAACTAGATACACAATCCACAACAAAAAAGTTCCCTCACTAAATGATCACCCACTTGACGTTTTGGGTTGTCTTTTCGTTTAGTAGCATTCGTTCGTTCCGAAAGTAAGCATGCCTCAGTGCGCAGTGAAAAATTGTAAAAATCACACATCCAGAACATTAAAAGAATACGGAATGACATTTTTTAAATAAGTAGTTTTGTAATTATTATATGTGAATAGAAATTATCTTGGTATTTGGCCAAGAAAAGGTTATAAAACATTTTTTTAGTTTAATTTAATAACATTCGGCGAGAGTATAACCCTTTAAATTGAATAGACACTAGCGGAACTTACAAATCCATACCGTTGTATTTCAACATCATTTGTTCGGGTTATGCAGTGACTCTGTTCTAAAACAAATAGAGACGCTTTTTTTTTATATTGTTTTTTTTTTCATTTTCATCTGTGCTATAAAATTTAAGTGTAAAGAGTATATATATTAATTCTGTTTTCTATACTTACATTAAAGGTATTATGGCAAAACCATTAATCATATAAAATTGAATTAATAAAAAATTTAACGTGCGTGACGTTTACAAACATAAAGTTTTATTGGATTTTTAGTTTTCCTAGAGATCCTGTGCGATGTGGACAGTGGACATACGTGGTCGCACGTCAAAGATGTGAAGATTTTTTCTAGCCGTCGCAAAGTAGTGTCTTTTGCTCCAAGCATTTTTTAGAAAGTGACTCGTATGTCATTACAAAAGGAGTCAAAAGGTTACACAAAACAGCTGCACCTCAAATAGTATGTACCTTTTTATCACTTTTGATTTGGAGTTTCTTGTATTGAATAAAATAAAAAAAATATATTTCATCTTCAGGACAAAGATGATGACAGCGAAGAAGACAAATGTTTTTTTTTAAGTTGCTTTTTTTAATAAATTATTACTTGTACTTAAATATCTATTCAGTTTCATAGCTAATTTCCTCTCTTAAATCTCAATAGGTCATTTCTGTTCAAAAAATTATACTAAGTTTTAAGTAAGCAAAACATAATATATGTGTAATCGGGAAAGACACAGTTCTTTTCTTTTTTTATAAGTTATTTCATATTTCATAAAAAAATAAGCATAGAATATTAGGTTTATAAGCAATAATTAAGAAGAATGGCGGCGGCTGTGATTATCAATTGTAATGTATATTAATCGTCGGTTAATTTGAAATGAATGTGATTTTTTTAATAATAAAAGACCATAAAAACTAACATAAAAGTAAACAGCTCAACCAATTTTGATAAATCATATCTGAAATCCAGCGCAAGAAGAAGCTTTCGAATAAAATAAACTGCACCATTAACATCATCAGTTTAAGAGCTATGATGCTCCTATACATACACAACACAAGCAGGGGTTAAAAAGAAAACCACACCATTTCGTAGCATTTGGAATTTGTTAAAAAGTTTGTACGAAGTTTTTATATGTGAAATCGACTCAACTAATATATTTTTGAAATTAACAAAGGCAACTCCACTCCTCCCATGTTCTACGTGACAGCCAGTGTCATCAAATTGTCTTACGTTATCCTTTGTTCAAAACCAGAAGTGGTATTTTACAAATTAAACAGATTTTATTTTCGACCTTATAATATTACGTTAAGGTTTAAATTAGATTTAAATGTTTGACACTTTAGAACTTTTTCATAATACATGAAGTGGTATACAACTATCTAAGTACGTATTGTAGTTAGGACACTTTTAAATTTCATTTTGTATGGGACTGTGTATCTAGTTTTCTATAGTTGATCGAAGCGTGTAAGACAGTTACTTTCGCATGATTATAATATTAATCCCTACTTCACGGCTAAACTACTGAACCGATTTTGATAAAATTTGGTACAGAGAAGACCTTGAGAAAGGACATTGGCTACATTTTTTCCCACAGCTGGGCACGATATAAACTAAAGTCCAAGCGGGCGGAGCCGCGGGTGAAAAACTAGTAAAAGTAGCTTATGGTTGATAACCATAGCAATCAGTCAGGAGCATGGACTCATTGCCATACGAAACAAGCTCCACGCTGGTTTGGGAGTGAAAGAAAAACTTAGAACGTACCAGCTGCAAACTCTTCCCAGGCATACTGTAAAAAAGAAAGAAAAAATACAGTATTTGTAGAGGGCTGGTACCTAAACTAGATAATGAAACCTGTACTAGGTAAAGGTGAGTAATAGAGACGCGAGGGTTTTGCTGTATTGTGGCCGAAATACATCATATTCATCTAATAACCCTCAGAATTTATGTCAAACGTGGTTCTGAACCACTAGATGTTCTGCCTACCCCGTATGAGACTACAGGCGTGAATGTAAATACCACACGAGATCGATATTCTCGGGCAAATTCGAAGTACCGAAGGTAACTAAGGTCCGTATTACAGGAGACTCAAGTCTTGATCTATACTTAAGTATTGATTGTCTTGGCGACAGAACTTCGAATAAACAAATTCCTTATGAATTAATGAATAAATTGCACACGTAAACAAAACAAAAACAGAAGGAAATAATAACAAGTGCAAAAGTCGGTCTTATCACTAAAAGTGATCTCTTCCAGACAACCCTTGGACTGATAGGAAAAATATTATTATTTTTTTAACTTTAATATCGTTCACCAAGCGTTCGCCATACGCCACGACATTAAAAAAAATCATGATGACGTGGCGTATGGTGGGCGTTTTTGACGAAAACACTTGGCGCGCTAAAAGGGTTAACCACCCGAGAGGTTGAAAGAGATTTACCTAAAGCCCCGTATATCCTAGTTCAGGTATTATTTTGGAATAGAAAACAGCTGTGTACAGAAGTTGATATAAGACAGTCTTACAATTAAAGGCTAAATTATACACAACCAACAACACCATTCACAGTTAAGTAAGTATTTGTTATTATTTGTATTTTAGTGAGACTACATTTCTAATTTTAGTATTGTCTTATGCATTTAAGCTTTTGTCATATGTTTTCCGTCAATCCCAATGGAATTTCCAGGTTTTGAAAGCGTTTCTAAGTCAGCGTTTTCTAATTTCCCAATCCAACGAGAAATTTTGTATGTATGGATGTTTGTTCCACTTTCACGCTCAAACGGCTGGATTTTGATAAAATTTGGTATAGAGGTAGCATACCAAATTTTATAGCTGGATTAACTCATCCATCGGCTACATAATTCATCTAATTTTTTACAGTACTTTTACACTGCCAAAGAGGCATGGGACTACAGGAAAAAGGTCCCTCAATCGAAACACTTGTCATAAAACAAAATCCTACTTGCTAAGTAGGTATTTATTTTTAATTCTTAACAGAAATAAGTTTCTCATTTAAAGCAGCTATTTAAGTCTTACTCGTATTTGGATTATAAGATCTGCCGGGCTATGATGATCGCCACGACATATCTCACGCGTTATCTCGTGGTCACGTGACGCTTTCTCGTAATCTCATTGGTCGAAACAATCACGCGACCACGAGATAACGCGTGAGATAATGTCGTTGCGATCATCATAGCCCGCCCGGCTGGATGCCTATTGTGCACGATTAAGGGACCACCTTAAATCGACTATAACTTTTGAATGGCTATCGGCAATATGTCCCTATCGCTAAATGTCACAATCGCATTATGTCACAGTCGCACAATGTCACAGTCGAACAATATCACAGTCGCACAATTTCACAGTTGCACAATGTCACGTCGCACAATGTCACAGTCGCACTTTGTCACAGACGCACAATGTCACAGTCGCAAATAGTATTATACCACAAATTAATAGCAAGTTTCCAGAAAAGTGGACGTTTTGGGAATAGACTATGTGGGAAGTGGTCAATCTCAAAAAGTAGTCAATACAGGAAGTGGACGATCTGGGAATGATAATTCTGGATGTGGTCCTTTTGAGAAGTGGTCATATTAGGAAGTGGACGATATGGTCCGAAAGGCTAGTTGGGTTTTACCAAGTCTTGACCAAAAACCTGGTTTTGGCTGGAATCCAGGTCTAGGTCGAAACCTTAACTGGCATTTCTACATGTAATTCTGCGCATTTAGGAATCTGGCCTAAAAGGAACAAAACGTCTTCAATTGATAACGTTTGCATTATTAGCGACTTTCCTTTACAGTGACTTGCAGCTAGCGATTGTGACTTGGCGATGGGGACATTCAGCTAATGGGACTTAACGACAGCAGGATATTTCGCTAGTGTGACATGCGCAGAGAGGACCGTTTCAAATGAATGTATATGGCAGCCATTTGCAGATCCTGTGAACAAAAACTAACGCCCTTTTTTAACCCCGACCACCCCCGACTAAAAAGAGGTTATGTTATAAGTTTGACGTGTGTATCTGTATCTGTATGTCTGTCTGTGGCATCATAGCTCGTAAACGAATGAACCGATTTCGATGCTTTTTTTTTGTTTGAAAGCCATCGTAATCGAGATAGCTATATTTCATCAAAATTGGTTCAGCCGTTTAAAAATTAGTTAAAAGCAAACGAATGTCCGGTGTAGTACATATTTTAAATTAACTGAATTTGATAGGACTAATTTGGAACCTGAATAAATCCCTATTCAGGTTCCAAATTAGTTCCGATTTATTCAGGTTCCAAAATAGTTGTTAAATTTAACATAGAAATTTGGAACTGAATCGCATTAGGAATTTAATCGAAATTTGGAAACTAAATCCCACACTAAAAAATCAAATGTAAAAATTCTGCTGTTACTTTTTATTCGGCACAAAAAATGTTTTACGCTTATAAATCATAATTTATCATAAAATTCATAATATTATGAAGATAATAATGTAATAAAAATAAATTATTGCCAGAAAAATCTCGGTGTTGCACCCCTCATGCACTTTCGAAATTTTCTTCATTTTATTTAGTTTAGTGCACGACAAGTTTTGTTTTGTTTTGTTTTTATTTAACATCTTCCAATTGTTTATCACATTTTTTTAACATTTATATTATTTTCGGTTTTTTTCAGTTTTTTTTCTTCTTTAGGACACTATCAACTTCACTGATGTTTCACCATTCACCGCTTGCTAGAGGTATTCGTCAATTACCGCTCCCTTCAAGGTACATCCAGATGATTTAGTCTATCAGATTTCTTTTTTAGTCGCCCCGGATAAGTTTTGGAGAAAAAACTAGCAACGCTATGTAGGAAAAGGGAACTAAATAGGAAATCCCTGTAAAATAAGGGATAGCTAGGTCAGCGTGTTATCACGATACTCATAAAGCTTATGAGATTTAAGAACAAAACTCCGATGAAAGTTACGCCCCTATTATCAAAAATTAGACCTCATCTGGTCTGGGTTTTGCCAAAGCTACGTCCTTTAATCTGCCAAGCACAACCATGGTCTTTAATACGACATTTGACTTTAAACATTTGAGGATCGCATGGACAACGAGACAGGCACAGACCCATCGAGAAGCTGAGGTAAATTAAAGATATTTGGACACTTTTTTACTGAACCAATCCCTAGTGGACCACTTACTGGCTTTTTTGCCATATTTTTTACTTAGAAGATTAAAGCTTGCGCTAGTCGTGGAATAAGAACGCCTTGGAGCCGTCGGAGAGCTATTCGGCTGACTAGAATAGTAAGGCATGTTGTTCTGACTGCTTGTTTCCGAAGGTTGCTTGTTATCAATAGGGAAATTTACAGGAACGCAACACGAAGGAGGTACTATTCTTTGAGTTGCGCCCAGCGGCCCAGGAGTTAAGGCGGGATTAATCGGTGTGTTACTAAGATTGGGTTGTCCCGGATTCACGGGAGTAGGTATATTACCCTGGTTAATTGGGTACGGCTGAGTGGGGCAATGTAAGCAAGGTCCACTAAAGCATCCACAGACGCTGTTTATGCCTGATGGGGGCTTAGGTCTATAATTGAATGGGGGCAATTCTTGAGGTAAAGGGAAATTTCCCCCTGTAGGGAAATTATTGTAACCCTGGGGCATTGGAACACCAGGCATGGCATAATTAAAAGCGCAATCTGAAGGACCGGCCCCAGGAACGCCTGAAACGCCGAAAGCGCAATTGCATGATGGAACTCTAGGCACTTCTCCCGAAGGGTTAAATTCAAACTTACATAAACCTTTAGGATCGACTGGTGTACATGGGAATGTAAACGGGTGGTTATTCCCGGTGCTTCGGCGAAAGAATTCTGGTGGAAAGCCTCCTGGCCAAGGACAGTTAACCGACCCGTTCCCACAGCTCACGCCGCAAGGGCCGACTGTTGGAGAGTACGACGAAGAAGTCGCGAAACCTCTTTTTTGAGGTTTTATTGTGCATTTGACACGATTAGTAGTTTTACTCGTAGGGCATTTTTTGGAAGCAGTACTAGATTTACCGGTACTAGCGGTGTTAGCAGTAGTTTTAGCGGACATATTGGTGACATCTCCAAGGGCGTTGATAATGAAGTCAACATTTTTTGCTTTTGAATTCTTTTCTAATGGCTTTGGAAAAGTTAAATCTGGTTTAGTCAGAGCCAGGTCTGGGACACCGAGGCATGTGCAGCAAGCCGGGCACGGGCCGCAGCACGGGGGGCTAGGGCAACTGCTGCAGCACGGGCCGCCTGGGCAGCATATTCCGCAAACATGATAAGGTCCACAGAACCAGAAACCGTAAGGGTAGTAGAAGTAACCTGTCATGTATTGGAGACACTTTGGAGGGACGTTGCAGGGCGGGGGCAGCTGGCAACCTGCCTGGCATGTGCCAGGACATGGGCATGAGCTTGGGCATGGACAAGGACATGATGGGCAAGGACAGGCGCAACTAGCGGCTAACCCCTGCATCGCCTCTGAGGCTGCGTAGCAAGATTGGAATTTTCTCTGTTGGGGGAGACAAGGCTGCGACTTGGATCTCCTGTTAAGCTGTGTCATCTGCGCTGTAGTCAACCTATCGCAGGAGGACGCTCTTCGGATCCAGTACAGGCGCTGATGTCTCTTGATCTTCATATTGTTTGGTGAACTGGCCTTCGACTGCATCATGGTAGCCAGAGTCATTTTCAAATGTTTCTGATAGTTCCTCTTCGCCCCGTTCGATGCTGAAAGGACGAGTTGCTACTGTAGTGATATTCTTGAGATGAAAACATGTTTATTGGAGAGATTTAGATGTGCATAAAATTAATGTGAGGTCTGTGTTTATTAGTAAATGCTGTAGGAGAAAAATAATTACAGTATAAATGAAAGAATTATTCTGGAAAATACTAGTTTTATTAAAACAGTTTTTGGTATTACAAAAATCTTAACATCGGAATACATTTTGTAAGAGATATGTGCCATTTGAACAGGTTTTTAATTGAAAAAATATAACCCGTTTCTTTCGAATATATCACCCACTGTGTTCCGACAAACGTACCTAACAAGACAATTACAAGAGACAGACTGAATAAGATGGACGTGAGATTCATTTATTGGGTTATTAATTAATGGATTTCCGATTTAAATTTAAATTATTTGATTTATGAAAGCATAGTCAACGTTTCATCGCTATTTTTCGATGTCCAACGCATATATCTCTCTTAATTATGAATAGAAACCGTATTTGGATAGTTTAATTTATCGCCCAAGCTTCAGAGTAGTTTATAGGGTTAAAGCAGCAATAGTTCACCACACTGGGCCAATGCGGGTTACTGAAAATTCTTAATTCTTACATAAGTTCGAAAAGAGGAATTAATTAGTACAGTCCCGAACCAAGTTTTGAACCCGCAACCTTTCGGTTACAAAAATATAGGGAATATATGAGCGTAAATTCCAGTTTTCATAAAAATAATTTTTAATATTAGCTTAATTAAGCAGTTTTGATCGATATAGCGTTCCAGTATTTTTTGGATTTTCGATGATTTATTACATTAAGTTCAGTTTTACAGTTACGAGATAAAATCGGGGGAAATTTTGTTGTTTCTGTTCTTAGGAGTGCTGATTCGTGATGACGTTTGTACCCCGAAGAAAAATTACGGATTGAAAAGCGGGATGGAGGTTTATTGAGAAGCAATCTGATTCTATCGTTCATACTGGAGGGTTTAACATTTAAAGGGGTAGACACAGAATAACTCCGGTTAGATTTCAGGTTCGATGTAACGCTGTGTGTAGAGGGTGCTTTGGGAGTAATAGGTGTGGCCATAGACTTGGATTCTGCTGAACTGAAAGAGCCGTTAAAAAGGAAAGTAGCATCAGGTATACAAGTGCAAGGAGGAATGTTGCTTGGATAGTTGGCTACAACTTGTGAGTTCTCAGAAGCTTTGTCTCCTGCCCCCGAGATCATTGGGTTATTGTTATTGTCATTAGGATTACTAGGTTGTCTGTTCTCATTCACGCATCCGCAGCAACCGCAGCAAGGGTTAAAGCAGCCAGGTCCACAGGGACCACCGAACGGAGGTTGGCAGCAGCCCGGAGGCATGATAGGTGGACAGCACGCTGGGCAAAATTGCCCGCATGCGACTGGCGGGGCTGGCATACATGGCGGGCACGGGACACCGCAACATCCTCCGCAACCACAGCCCGGGGGGCATCCTCCAGGAATGCCACCACACGGGGGGCAGCCGCCTTGGCCGCAATTGCCGCCGCAGAAACAACCGCACGGCCCACAACAGGGCCCACAACCCCCGCAACAACCACATGGCGGCCCGCAGCATCCGCAACCACACGGTGCGCAGCATCCGCAACCACACGGCCCGCAGCATCCGCATCCGCAGGCTGAACAACCACAGCAAGGAGGCCCTTGTGGTGGACAACATCCACCAGGAATACCACCACAAGGTGGACACCCGCATCCGCAACAAGGTCCACAACAAGGTCCACACTTACACGGACGGCTTGTTATCTTTCTTATCGAGTATGGAGCTACAGGATCAGTCTTAAAAGAACTTTTGGAAAAAACCGGCCCTTTTAAAGGCTGATTTGGCTGAGAAGTCCCTTTAATGGCAGTATTGATTTCTCCTTTTAAGGCAGTGTCAATAGTGTTACCTGTGAAAGCAGTGTCAATAGTGTTACCTGTGAAAGCAGTGTCAATAGTGTTACCTGTGAATGCGGTGTCAATAGTGTTACCTGTGAATGCAGTGTCAATAGTGTTACCTGTGAATGCAGTGTTAGTATTCCCTGCAAACGCAGCATTATTCCCTGTCAATGCAGCAGTATTCCCTGTAAATTTAGTATTGTTCCCTGTCAGTGTAGTATTGTTCCCCGTTAATGCAGTATTGTTCCCTGTAAATGCAGTATTATTCCCTGTAAATGCAGTATTATTCCCTGTAAATGCAGTATTATTCCCTGTTAATGCATTATTGTTCCCTGTGAATGCAGTATTATTAGTATTTCCCGTGAATGCAGTGTTATTAGTATTTTCTGTGAATGCAGTGTTATTAGTATTTCCTGTGAATGCAGTATTAGCAACCTCTTTGAATGCGGTGGCCTCCTCGTTCAATGCGTCAGTTCCGTTCATTGTTGCATTGTTAACAGCTGCGGCGTTACTGCGTTCGATTGGTAATACTTTTGGAAACGCTTCTTTCATGATATCAATCACATCAGGGGGGTTTGTAGCATTCGGAGTATTGGTTGGGGCCACCGGGGGTAAACCAAAGGCACAGCAGCAGCAAGGGGCAGGACAAGGGGCAGGACAAGCGCTGCAGCAGCTGCAGCTGCTGCAGCATGGGCCGCCTGGGCAGCACACCCCACAAACGTGGTAAGGTCCACAGAACCAGAAACCGTAAGGATAGTAGAAGTAACCAGTCATATATTGGAGACATTTTGGAGGGACGTTGCATGGTGGGGGAAGCTTCTTCCCCCCATCACACGTTCCAGGGCAGGGACAACAGCTGCCGCAAGGGCACGGACAGGCTGGACAAGGACAAGCGCCAGTAGCGGCTAACCCCTGCATGGGACATGCGCCAGTAGCGGCTAACCCCTGCATGGGACATGCGCCAGTAGCGGCTAACCCCTGCACAAAATTGTTTTTATTGTAACTTTGAGCTAACCCTTGCATGTACGGATTTTGGGTCAACTTTGACGCATACTGATTGTAGGCTAAACAATTTTGTTTGTAAGCTGGTGAACAATTAGTAAAGAATCTTTGCATGCAGTTCCTCGGTGGTAGACAGCCTAGGGACCTCGATCTTCTGAATATTATCGGTTTGTGAGCTTCTTTGATGTTATGGCAAGACACTCTTCGTAGATGTGAGCGAGTGCAGAACGTCGGAGTGTGGGTAGTCTTCTGAATCGCTTTCGATGGAGCCAGGGTAACCACGGTCACTTTCATGTCTTTCCGTATGTTCCTCTTCGCCACGTCTGTTACTGAAAGGATGAGTGCTACTGTAATCAAAAGCGTCATCAGTATTTTAAGGATTCGGAATTTGTTCGACAGTGTGGCACAGATTATCAAAAACTTTTCGGTACTATCCATGTTTTAGGTTGGCAACACTTGACGTGTAGACTGATATTTACGCTGCCTCTGATCGACGAGTCCGGGCTGGGTCCCGGGCAACCTTTTTTTCTAAATCAATGTTTGTTATCGGTGTATAATTGTGTTATGTAAAGGGACCTATGTGTGCTTTTTAGCGTGTGCTGTTATTTTATTTAAATCACTTTGACTACTTCTAATCAGCATTGTGTTATTTGAAAATCCAGTAATTTGAGTCATTGCTATTAAAAATCAAAAGTTTATTAAAAATAATCTATGAATGATTAATAACAAAATGTTTGAAAGGATAATTAGAATGAAAAACGTGCTAATATCAAACAAATTTATTCATTTTCAACTTTACAATTTTTATAAAAAACACTTTATAAAACTAATTACTTATGCTTAGCGGGTTTGAAAGATCTAAAAGTAACGTTTAACATGGTCAGACAACATGGCGATAGGGGAAACATGTTTGGTTTTAAAAACTTTTTTTTAAATTTTATTAATTATTTAATTAGAAAAGATTAGTTCCTGAAACGTCCCGTTCACGAACCGTCCCGTTCACGAAACGTCCCGTTCACGAAACGTCCCGTTCACGAAAGGTCCCGTTCACGAAACGTCCCGAAACGTCCCGTTCACGAAACGTCCCGAAACGTCCCGTTCACGAAACGTCCCGTTCACGAAACCTCCCGTTCACGAAACCTCCCGTTCTCAAAGTCCAGTTCACGAAGCGTTCCATATCTTTTTAATATATATTTTACAATTTAATGCTATTTTAATGAATCCTATTTTATGAAGCATTTATAAATTAACTAATCATAAGCAGAAGACAGCATAAAATGACAATACAGACACTACATCGTCTAAGACGCAATCAAAAACATAATTGCATGCTGCAGTCCGTACAACTTGACAAAAAGACTCAAATCCGCAAGCATAAGCAAACCATGCTAAAACAAAAATAACATTAAGACTGACACTATATTTTTGTTTTGAACTGCGGAAAGGGATTTCTGTATTTTTTTATATTGGCGCAACAAAATCTTCCCGAGACCGTTGGAGGTTTATGGTGGTCACTAATTCTAGGGATTTCTCTAGGTTTGAACGATGAAGGGCAAATTTTTTTAGGCTTTTTCATAAGAGCGCATAAACTTTCTGCTAAGGGAGGAACCTTGTGAGCCATTTTTCGCGATAGCGGCGGTAGGGAGACTGTGCCTCGCGGTACATGTGTCACATCTATTTTTGAATCCCACATCGCAGGTTCAATCAAACCAGATAACAATTTGCTGGTTATATCATCACCTGTTGTGTTATTGTGTCGCTTTTCTTTTACAATTTCTGCTACTAATGGAGCATTATCAGATTGTGCTTCTGATAATTCATTTTGACATCCGGCTTCTGAGTAAGCTGCTTGCTTTTGGGACTGTGCTCGTATAGAGTATGCGATGTTATCACGCGGACTCTCAATAGAGGCTGGAAGAGATGGACAAATTGCGCTACAACAAGGTTTGAGGTTACAACTGTCGCTAGAAAGTTTTCTAGAACATGGCTTGATACCGCAACAAGGGCAGCATGGCCTGATGGAACCTGGTTTGAGGCTACAACAAGTGCAGCAAGAATCACTAGAAACTTTGCTGCAACTTGGGCAGTTAGGTTGCCCACATGAACATGGCGCAAAATAATTATAACAACAAGGTTGTCCATAATAACATGGGAACCCAGTGCAGCAAGGATTACAACCACAAGAGCAATTCCCACAAGAATATGGGTTGGGGCCACAACAAGGGAAACTCCAACCGGGATCAGCACCATAAGGGCAGCACGCCCCACAAGTACAACAATCAAGGCCACAACAAGAACAAGGACCACAGGAACAACGTCTACAACAGCACGGATGCCCGCAACTACATAAATCGAGACCACAAAAACAACACGTTTGACATGGCGGACAAGCACAAGGACTAATAGCGGGAACACCACATAAATTTACAGGAGTACAGCAACCAGTAACATGATATGGCCCACAAAACCAAATACCGTATGGATAGTAGTAAAAGCCGGTCATATATTGTATACAAGCAGACGGGCCATTACATGGTGGGGGAAGACAATTGCAACCGGAACTATCGCCAAATGGACCACAAGGGAAAGGGCATGGGGACGGACAAAGCGCACAGCTAGTTGAACTGTTAAGCATTTTTGACTTTGAAGGTTTTTGGATCTCCGATTTAGTAACTTCTGACTTAGTCTCCGACTTGGTAGTTATTGAATTAGTGACTTCTGACTTAGGGGGGCTTTTCCATTCCTTCAATGTCGTGTAATATTTGATAATCTTCCCAAATCGCCTAGGAGCCTGCATGGTCGCTTTAGGGCACACTTTAGAGTAGCTACGGAAATGCATTGTCACTGGGAGAGAGCGAGAGTAGTAGCGTCCCGAAAGTACGCGTAGATGTGAGATAGAGCGAAGATCTGACGTCCTGAGTCGAACTGGTTTAAGCATCTGTCTCTTCGATAAAGGTTTCGTTCCTTCAGTCTTCACTATGGCAAGCAGTGGCCCCTCGGTGCTGCATCGCGTCGGTGCTGCAAACGGTATTTCACGCTATTCACCTTAATAATGTGACTTAAATAATCTTTGGCAAGTTTGATACTACTAAGTAATCCGCAGTGTGTTTTATCATTTGATATATTCGTAATTTTTAATAACGCACAGAAAATTCAACCCCTATGGTCGGTATGGAGAATATTGCTTTATAAAAATTCTGATTTCGAGTTTTATTTTTCAATTTATAAACATGACCATCTTATGATAAGATTGTAAACAAAAAAAACTGAAATTGGTGTGAAATATATTTATTGTCTTCAAGAAAATATTCATGAATAACGTCATACAATGAAAAAAAATAGACGGCCATAAAATATATACTTATTATCTTAACGAAGAATTTTATTCGAATATACATAGATTCACGGGGTCATTTTTATAACACCTGCTGCAGCAACAGCAGCTTTTCCAGCGTCACACGTTTTTGAAGCTGCGGCCTTCTTTTGTTGCTGCATCTGCGCTTGCTGCGCTTGTTGCTGCATCTGCGCTTGCTGCATCTGCGCTTGCTGCATTTGCTGTGGTTGCTGCATTTGTGGTTGCATTTGCTGTTGCATCTGCGGTTGCATCTGCGGTTGCATCTGCGGTTGCATCATTTGAGGTTGCATCATCTGTGGTTGCATCATATGGGGCATGATCGGCCCTGGCATCTGTCCGCCTTGCATCTGCATCGGTGGCATCATTTGATTTGGCGGGGGTAACTGGCTCATGAGTCCTTGCTGCATCTGTTGCATCTGCTGTTGCATCTGTGCGTGTACTTGCTTGTTGATAGTCGAGTGTATGTCACCCATAACATCTCCCTGTACCGGCGGGGCGGCGCAGCACGCGCAACATGCACACTTGCATTTCTTCGGAGGACAGCAGGGTGGAGGGCAGCATGGACAGGGACACGGGCAAGGGCAGCAGGGGCCGCATGGCCCACATGGTCCGCAAGGTCCACAAGGCCCGCAGGGTCCGCAAGGCCCACACGGGCATGGGCATGGGCAACACGGGCCGCAGGGTCCACAAGGTCCGCAGGGTCCGCAAGGGCATGGGCATGGGCAACACGGGCCACAAGGCCCACAAGGGCCACACGGGCAAGGGCAGCAGGGTCCGCAGGGTGGGCAGGGCTTGCTCTCACCAGTAGCGCCTTCCTCTTGCTGAACTTTGCCTTTCTTTTCAGAGAGCCGCCGCACAGGGTCACCGCAGGAGAAAGAGGAGCTCAAGTTAGGGCCGCTCCTGCTCTTCGCTGCAAAGAACATCCAAGCTTAAAACTCGGCTTACACAACAAGTGCTATTCCGAAGAACGTTACGCCGAGTATTTAAGCTTGGATGGTCTTAGCACGAGGCCGCCGTTCTCCGAAATAACACAACACCAAATGTCAAATGTCAACTTGACATTTATGGAAAATCGCCATCTTTTACGGTCTCGCGTCAAGTCTAGCTAATTAGATACGGTACTTACCCCGGTAAGATCGGCCGCGCTTTAGGCCAGTTCTTACGAAAATATGCGTACCTTAAGCGCGATCGACCTTCAAATAATGATTTAAATGAACTTCACCTATTTTGACACCAGAACACTACGAATGAGTATGATGGAATCTATTTACACTCACTGCTCGACGAAGTTGGCCGTTCACTATAGCGGTTTGAAAACTGACACCGAGGTTAGTCAAGTTCGCCACACACTTGACTATACCTACACGATTAGGAATATTGTGCTTCCAGTAGGACAGCAAAAAGGACAATATGACCCGGAAAAAGACCCCCACTGACCGATAACTTCGTACGTGACAAATGAGTGAAGTCTACTGAAATGAAAATAAAAGTGGAAATTACTTACATAATATGGTTGGCTGTTTTTTATTACAGCTCGCACTGGCCAGGTGTCGCCCTGTGATACATTTTATCAATGAAATATTCTTAGGTGTGATAGATTTTCGTAAAACGAGCGCCATTTTCGCAGCCTTTTTCCAATCTAATTCTTATTTTCTTTATAAATTATTCGCCAGCCTAAATTATTTTATTTTTATGTTTATTTTTGTTATTATCACTTGAAAATTTTAGCCATGGTAAAGTTTTAAAAGTATGTAAATAGGTCGTGCCTGAAGAATGGATGGCAATAATTGAATAGGAATTATCCTTCCAAATTTGAAAAATTCAAATTTTTATTATTCTTCTGTGAATTTCTATCAAAATTTTGGTGTGAAAGAAGATTGCATTGGTCTTTGCCTCTGAAAACGTTTTCATTTCTGAATCGTTTGACAATAGCAATCGTGATTTTTTTGTTTTTGTTAACTTCTTCTTCTTCTTTAACTGGTTTAAGCTAAATGTATGTTGATAAGACAATCCCATCAAAAACTAAAGGTGATAATGTGAGCCAAGTTCATATGTTAAAGATATGCGTGATATCGGTCAATAGTTGCACGGGTTATTCTTTTTACCATCTTTATGTATGATTGTTGCAACTGCCGTCTTCCATCTCAAGGAAACAGTTCCAGTAAATAGGTTTAGGTTGAAAATAGGCGTTAAAAGAACGAGAATGCAATAAAATAGATGCAATAAAATATTGAGCATTGAGAATGAATGTTCAACATTTTTTGATGATTGAAGGAGTACATCCATCTAGACATGGGCGTAGCCAGGGTGGAGGGTTTGGGGGTACAACCCCCGCCAAAAAATTTTAAAATCATGTTCGTAGTTTTAAAAAAAATCATTCTCTAGCGTGGTTTCTTTGGTACAGAGACGCAAAAGGAGGTCATTGGCCAAGTTTTTGCCTACATGCTTACTAATATTATAAACACCACACGGTAGATAAGTAACAAAATAAATCATTGGTAGAAAAATAAAAAAGCAAAAAAAATGAAGTTTTATATTTATCCCCGCGCGCGGTCTATGGCCATATAGGGAAACTATTGTAATTATATTTTGACAATAATATATTTTGGATTTAGATTGGATAATTTGATTACACTAAAGAAAATTAGAACTGTCGTTTTTGGTATCAATGTTATCCTTTCAGTAAAACAATATTTGGTGAGCATTTATCCATTTTGGCAAATAAATGTAATATTGATACATATGGTATATTTATTCTGACGTGTGTGTATTTATTTTGGAGCTTTAAATGTTTTACTTTGGGGACCTCGATTTAGAGTGGATTTAATTTATGAGAGTTAATTTATTTTAATTGGTAAGTACTTAAATTGGACCCTTCGAAAAGTCCCATGTCTATAAACAAAACGACTCCGTCATTATTTTTTAAATAAATTATTAGTACTATTTCTGTGTGCTATGGGTGTCGTTTAATGCGTTGTCGGGGATGCTTATTCCAAAAATGGATTTATTTTGAAATTCAAGATGGCGGCCGTGAAAAACCAAAAAAAGTATGAACGCCTTATTGACCCTACAAATAGGATAGCACAACCACCTCGCGGCCTGCTTTAATTTAGCAGGTCGCACACCACGCGAAAACTAGTTATAACCCTATAAACTTGGTTTTAAAGCCAATAAGTAAATTTATATAGCGAACCCCAATAAATTTAAAGTAAATTTATTTAGCGAACAAGTAAATTTTAAAAGCCAATAAATAATAACCAACCTGCATTGGGCCAGAGTGGTGGACTATTAGACTAGGGCTGAAGCCTTTGAATTTTCAAAGGCTTTTTACCATTTGGTAAAAAGTGAAAAATAAATTATAGTAGGATGAGATCCATTGGAAAAGGAAGAGAACATAACAAAAATTAAGTAGAAGGGATCACCCCTTTAAGGGAAAAAAACGGTTTTTCTCGATTTCCGGAAAAACTACAAGTCTTATGAAAAAAACGTTAAATAGCAAAGTTGTAGGTAATAAAAATATCTACAACTTTTGTATTTACACTTTTTCGCATAACCTCAAAATTTATGTGAAAATTCAAATAACCAAGTTTTTGGTTTTTTATTTTTATCTTTTACAAAAACATTTTTTTTTCACGAAATTTGATGAAAACTTACCTTTTTATGTCCCAAACATACTGCAATTTTTTTTAATTAATTTTTTTTTAATAATTCTATTCTGATTGAAAAACGATATGAGAAACCTAAAACTGATTTATAAATACCTATTCAACGATACCCCACTTGACATAGTTCTTCGGTTTTCGTTTTTTTTATTTTTCACTTTATGGCGTCCAAAATCGGCCATTTTGATTTTTCCAAATTTTTATACTTTCTATGACATTCGCACCGTTATGTTATGACACAACACATTAAGCCTCCTTTGCGTCTTAAAATTGTACATGACTAAAAAAAACAGATTCGAGTTTTTTTTTCTACACAGTGTTTGGGACATAAAAAGGTCAGTTTTCACCAAACGTGAAAAAAACAAATATTTTTGTAAAAGGTAAAATAAAAAACCAAAAACTTGGTTATTTGTTTTTTTTTTGAGGTTATGTGAAAAAGTGTAAATACAAAAGTTGTAGATACAACTTCGCTATTTAACTTTTTTTATAAGGCTTGTAGTTTTGCCGGAAATCGAGATAAACCGTTACGGGGGTAATCCCTTCCACTTCCCGACCTCAGATCGCCCGTAATTTATTTTTCCTTTATGTTCTCTTCCTTTTCCAATGGGTTTCATTCTACTATATTTTTGTTTTGTTAAAAAACTTATCGACACTGGTTTATATGGCCTAAATCCCCTTCGTGTTTCGAAGGGTGGCCCCTCGGTGGGGACGTATATGGGCTGGTAAAAAAAAAGTAAATTTTAGCCATAAATGTTGTCGCGTGAAAATAAACGTTGTTGCCAAATCTTAAATCTCTCTGTCAATACTTGGTTTATTACTCTAAAAGGAGAATGGGTAACAGCGTACCCAAATACAAAGTTGATTGTAGCATTATGACTAATATTGGTAATCATGGCTCTTATGGAGTAGTTTAATTTATTCTAAGGCGGCACATCTGAATTCCATTGGAAAAAAAAGTTTTTTTAGGCAAAAATATTTTTTTCTCCAATAATAATTAAGTATAATAAATTATTATTGTAAATACTATTTTTCACAGATTTGGTTAATGAGAAAATAAGTAAAGTCTGGCGGCCCTGGGATCTCAGTCTATTAACGGTGTTTCGTAGATGAATAAGTGCACGGAGATGATCAAGATTTTGAAAATTTCGGGGGGGGGGGGGCTTGAACCACCAAAACCCCTCCCCTAGGGTTATGTTGTTGTTGTTTATTTTATCCCTTTAGGGAAAGGCAGAGAAAACCTAGCAGTGATCTAGCCCAGTTGGTAATCTAATCAATCAGACTTTTAATCGGAAGGTTGCAGGTTCAAATCCTGGTGCGGCATTATAATGGTGTGTTACCTACAAATTTTGCGACCAGTTCTAAAATTCTAAAATTCTACTTCGTCAGTGCTTCCCAAAAGAAGTATTTTGTGGTCTAAGCAGACTATACTTAAGAAAAAAAATAAAAGATTAATCCTCTAATGCGTTTGAGTTCACGTGAATATAAATATCATTTCATATACATTGTTGTTGTTTTACTTTCTGGCTACGCCCGTGCATAACCCCGTCAGTTTTTGTATGGAAAAAATCATATAAGTTACTTGACGTTGTCTAAGTGGTGTTTTAATTAGTGATGAAGCAGTTACTGCTAATAACTCTTGAATGGCTGAACCGATTTTGATCAAATATAGCTAGCAAAAATCTCGATTACGTCAGCTTTCAAACAAAACAAAAAACTTATCGAAATCGGTCCATTCGTTTAGGAGCTACGATGTCACAGACATACACTTGTCAATTTTTTCTAAATAAAGATATTATTAGCATCCACAGACTTGATGTCCATGCCTTTTGCTATACTTTTCATAGTAGGTAGTTTGCAGTTAATAAATAGCTATATTCTATATCTTACATATTATATAGAGGAAAGATTTGATTATTTGTTTGTATTGAATAGGCTTCCACAACTAATGGACCGATTTGAAAAAATCTTTCACCGTTGGAATCCTACTTTATCCGGGATGGACATAGGGTACGTGATTTTCCCGAATTCCTACGGGAACGAAGTCCCTAGCGGAATGCTATTAAAAATATATATTTATATATTACATAATATAAACCAGTGACGGTTCTTCGCCGTTGCATCCAGACCTCAAGGCATTCATGACGGCTCTGTCTCGACTTTTGATCGCCATTTTGAGGTTGTAATTGACCACTTTTGCCCTGCTTGCCGCCTTTGATGAATATGCCTATCGCATCGTAACGATCATCCGCATAATATTTGCAGCTGGCGTTATGACGCGATATGGCAACCATAGCATGTGGGATACTATCGTGTAGCTCCTGCCTGGTCGTTGTGCGCACAATCACCACCCTTTCACACGTCAACCCTGAGCCTCGTGTATGGTGAGGATGCGTGACCCGGTTTTTTTTTACCAGCCCATACACGTCCCCACCGCGCCGAGGGGCACGGGCCTCCCTTCGAAACACGAAGGGGATTTAAGGGGTTGGTGGACCGCTCGTGTTTCGAAAATTTTCTTGGACAGGCGGGTTTTATCCCGATGTTTTCCTTCACCGTTGAGCAAGTGATAATTAAAAATCCGTACATAAATCCGAAAAGACGAATTTAGTGGTACAGGCCCGCACCAAGGTTTGAACCCACGACCTTCGGATTACAAGTCTGGCTCGTTACCAATTGGGCTATCACCCGTACCCGATCCGTATCCCTCGTTTTGTAGGGATCTCTTTTCTACCTGTGTATGCACAAGTTACAGGGTTTCGGACTGGGTTCGATCGATTTGAGCATCCGTATACCTTTCAAGTTTTAAGGAGTGCGTACAAAGTTTCGACGAGTAAATGCCACTGTAGACTTCTCTAAGGGCAAATGCTACGTCGAGAGGGTTTCTATGGGTGCACAGAAGCTCCTGCGTAATGTTACTTATTAGATCAGACTGGCTGTATTTTAAAGGGAAAATATTGTGTCGGTCAATATAGGTTAGTGGGTTTCTATCACCGATAAGCAGCAACTCGCTTGCCTTGACAATTTGGGCAGCCATAATAATAGCTCCAAAGTGGTTCATGAGTGATTCGTCCACCATGAGTCTCTTGCATCTATACTTGTTCTGTTCTCTAAAACCATTAACTAGAACAGATGCAAGAGTTCGCACCTTGGTTTTGGCGACTGCTCCTATACGGCTCGCAAGTTTGTCTCTAAAGTCTTTTGCCGCTTCGGTTGTAGTTGTAACTACATACCGGTATTTTTCTGCTGAAATTCTTCGTATTATTTGTTTCATATTATTTGTTTCCCTAATGTTTGGTAGGAAGAACAGCGCTGTCCAGTGGCAGCACACGCTGAGTCAGTACCCTTTTTATATACAGTGTTTCCTGTTTTGTCTTAATCATTAGTTATAAGTTGTATTTTGTTTTTGTTTTGTTTTGTTGTTATTAATTTGTCCATTTAACTGTCTATAAATAAAGCTTTTATCTATCTAAATAAAGTAAATAACTAACGCGTCCAAGGAGAATGGGTAATAGCGTACCCAAATACAAAGTTGATTGTAGCATTATGATTATGACTAATATTGGTAATCATTGCTCTTGTGGAGTAGTTTAATTTATTCTAAGGCAGCACATCTGAATTCCATTAGAGAAATTCCCCGTGTGGTGATCGGTTGAGAATAACACCACCCCATCTCTTTCCGTGGGTGTCGTAAGAGGCGACTAAGGAAACACAAATGAGACCTGCCTACTAGTAATTCATCCCAGGCAACGACACTTCATTTTTTTTCTGAATCTGAGGTGTCATCCTATGGTCTCATGCGGTGTGGTAGGCTCTGTAAAGGGAAAGGGCCGTCTGGTTCGCGACCATCCTCCTACCGAAGTCCGACGCCAAACAGCTTGCTGTGTTCTGTCGGTGCGTGGGAGTACCAGTGCCTTTATAGGCATTTTCTGGGTTAACTTGCTCCATCGTCGACCTCATCTTTGACCTTTATGGTCAAGATAGAGGTCAAGAGTTAACCCATCTTATAATAACAAAAAAATAATAAAGAAAAAAGTTTGTTTTTGGCAAAAAAAAATTCTCCAATAATAATTGTACAATAATTATTATTGTAAATATATTCTGTTGCTATCACTCAGTAATCATAATTATTTTTATTACTAAAAATCAATATACAGTGATTAACAGACAATATAATGATAAAATAACGCGCTATGTACCTTAGATAAATAATTTGTATCTTTTTTCTCTAATGGAATTCAAACCTGCTTCTTAGAATAATTAAATTACTACACTAGGGCAATAAAAAACAACACGGACCATTATGCTACGGTCCAATTTATGTTTTCGGGTCCAGTGTCCATACATAATTACCCATTCTCCTTTATAACACCCCTCTTTTTTGTCGGCGGTTGGAAATAAAATTATACCTACAACTACATATTTTTATGATTCTTGATTATTTTTGATAGCTTCTTCATCAGCCCATATATATACGTCCCCACTGCTTGGGCACGGGCCTCCCTCAATAACATGAGGGGTAAATGCCATACTCACCACGCTTGGTAGACGGGTTGGCGAGGGTTTTGATATAATTGCAGAGTTTTCCTTCTCTGTGTGCAGATGAACTTGCTTGCATATTTACCTTAGTCGCCTTGTACGACACCTCGGTAAGAAAGAGGGTGGTCCTATTCTACGTTGCCGGGGACTCACACGGCTTTGATAGCTAATTTCGTTGTTTTAAGGACCCAACTGTTGTTTAATTAAATGCGATCCTGTATTGCAGGGAGTGTGTGTGTCTGAGAGTGTGTATCTTATTTATTATATTAATATTATTATACCATTGTTACGCAACTACGATTATAATTAACAAAGCTGTGGTGAACGGTGCTGGTTGCACAGTTAATAATACCGACATATAGCCTGTATAATTATAAAAATGTATCTACTGTGCATTGTTTGTTTACCCAAATAAACTAAAAAAAAATATTGTAAAGGGGAAAGATTTGACTGATTGTTGGTTTGTTTGCGTTGAATAGGCTCCGAAAATACTGGACCGATTTAAAAAAAAATCACCATTAGAAAGCTACATTATCCCCTATTGACATAGGCTACATAATTTTCCCGAATTCTAGGAAAGCTAGTTAATGATAAAATCTAAACTTTGCATGTTAGAATATGTTCCCTTTAACTTCGAAATCTTTAATTTTCGTAAAATAAAATTTCGTGATCATAGCAATGTTACCTACACCCCAAGCGCCATAGCGTGAAGATGCAGAAAATTCAAGAATAGCACCCCAAAAAACTTACAAAAAAAGATTTTACTTATCAATAAAATAAAACCTACACGAATAATAAATCAACTACATTCGAAATCCAAATTGTTTTCGGCTTGACAGGTAACCATGGCAACGAGCCAAACAAAAGAACATTGTAAACACAGCAAAAAATCTGTCAACTCGGTATTTTTCTGTTGAAATAAAGTAAATAAATCTCGATTTTCTTTAGAAAATGGCTCATTTGAGTGGTTTCGACAGTGAAGCAGTGGGTTTTGAGTCTGTAAGTAGAAAGAAAAGGTCCGAGACGACAACGTCGACGCAAACAAACTTTGTCGAGACTGGGACCGGTTCTCAGACGAATCTGCCATGCGATTCTGGTTGCTCGGTCACGGCGAGGGATTTGGGGGCTGAAGATGACATTCTACGGGAATACCCCCCTCCAGGTAAGTTTGGGTAGGTTCTTTGTTGGTCTTCTTATCGTGTAGATAATTGTCAAGTGTGTGGCGGGCGAACTTGGCTAACCCTAGAGTCGGAGTTTCCAAAACGCCAGCTAACATGACCGCTAAATGGCCTCTGACGTGTGGCTCAGGCCAGCAGACCCACGGAACTTAAACAATGAGTTTAGGTATTCTATGTATGCCAATACATAGTGCCTTCCTAGTGCATTTTGATGCCAAAAGAACCATATCTAGTGCCATCATAGTTTAAGAAATATATAGGTCGTTGTTTGTGGGTCTGCTGGACGGATATCAGCCCAGCAGACCCACCTCTCGTACACGGAAACGGCTAAAGTTAGAGACATGGTTCTAGTTCTAAGCTTTAATGCTTTCATTGGTGCCATCGAGAAAAAAGTTTCAAACCTAGTGCTTCAGGCATTTCGGAGCTATAAAACGATCTTGGTGTGCCTGCTGGGCGGAGGGTTCAACGCAGCAGACCCAACACGATAGCTCTATAACTAAAAGGTAATTGATATGAAATCTCATATCAATGCTGTATAGTCAATGGCCCTTGACTTGGTTTTAACGACTGTAGTCAATCGACAACAGCCGGGACTGACAAGTTAACGCGCCCTCCGAAGCACGGGAACGCTCGTGATAAATTGCCACTTGGAAAAGCTCTGAATCAAAAAGTACATAAACTTAAGTTAACAAGATGTTTGTTCTCGGGTCATGGGTGTTCGTGTGTCTTTATTATGTATGCTCCCAAGGGACCGACGACACAAGGGAAAACCTTTAGGTGGGCCTACTAATGTTTTAATTTACTCGTCAATACATTTTTTATTTTTATGAAGAATATGTAAATAAATCTGTACTTTTAGTCTTTGTAGAATTGTCCTGTGGTTGCCAACAACAGGATCCTAACGCTGTATCACAGCTCTACATAATAATAGAGATACATTTCTTCTGTGTGTAGCGTTTATTTATAAATCTTGCTTTCGAAGGGAGACCCTCAGTGGGGACGTATACAGGGCTTTAGGTATCTCTCTTTCAACTTCTCGGGTGGTTAATCAGTCCATGAAACTGAACAACTATCCCAAGGAGCATAGGTCAAAATACGAAAAAAAATTTTTGAGTTCCCATACAAACTTCATCAGAATATAGCGCATTTTGTACGGGAGAGCCTTCTATATCTAAACACTAATATTATAAAGAGGAAAGATTTGATTGTTTGTTTGTTTGCATGGAATAGGTTTCGAAACTACTGGACCCTTTTCGAAAATTATTTCATCATTAGGATGCTACATTATTCCTGAGTAACATAGGCTACTTAATTTTTCCAAATTCCCACGGGAACGAAGTCCCGAGCGGGATGCTAGTAATAGATACATTTCTTCTGTGGTAGCGTTTATTTAAAAATCTTGCTTTCAAAGGGAGGCCCGTGCCTCTCGGTAGGAACGTATATAGGCTGATAGATAAAAAAATTCGCAGGTCTAAATGAGTTCCTCCGCAAAGTGGTGCCATCCATGCTGGAGCAGCTGGATCGGCCGGAGCAGGACTTGACGTACCAGTCGTCTGACAGCGAGGACGATGACGTCATCGCCGCCAAGATGGTCCAAGAACTGGAGGTGAAGAACGACGTCCGGATAGGCGCTGGGGACAGCAGGTACTTGTAAGCTATAGGCCGTGCCCACCCCAGTATGGTCTAGAGCCTACCACAGGATGTTAGGCTGCCAATTCAAAATTTTATGATGAACGCCAAAATCTGATAACTTCACACAAAAATATTTGAAAAATCAAATAATTATCTACAGCCGAGAAATCTATGTTAAAGCAAATGTGTAGAGGGTGCAGAAATCCATAGACGACGGATAGACGTCGCGCCTGAGGCGCCCTCTACTCTTCTTCCTTCCTTACCCTTGTAAAACACAGCGAAAAAAATGGCGTACGCGCCTCTACGATTGTTTTAATTATTATCTAGCAATAAACAATTTAAGTGCATAAACACACTGTATAGTTGTGATAAAATGAATGAATTTGAATGAATTTTCCCGTGTGGTGATCGGTTGAGAATAACACTACCCCATCTCTTTCCGTGGGTGTCGTAAGAGGCGACTAAGGAAACACAAATGAGACCTGCCTCCTAGTAATCCATCCCAGGCAACGACACTTCATTTTTTTCTGAATCTGAGATGTCGTCCTATGGTCTCATGCGGTGTGGTAGGCTCTGTACAGGGCCGTCTGGTTCGCAACCACCCTCCTACCGAAGTCCGACGCCAAACAGCTTGCTGTATTCCGTCGGTGCGTGGGAGTACCAGTGCTTTTATAGGCATTTTCTGGGTTAACTCGCTCCATCGTCGACCTCATCTTTGACCTTATGGTCAAGATTGAGGTCAAGAGTTCCCATCTCATAATAAAAAAAAACAATTAAACAGCCCTTCATATTTTAAAACATTTACATCATTGTTTTCTTTACCGTGTGAGAACTCAAGATACCTTTAAGGGCACCTTTATGAACGCACATGGAGCAATGAAGACGGAATACACAAAGCCGATCAAGGCTTCTACATCTACATACTTATTTTCAACAGACTTCAAAAAAGGAGGAGGTTCTCAATTCGACTGTATTTTTTTGTATTTTTTTTTTGTATATTTGTTACGCGATTACTCCGGCAACTGTTGTCCGATTTTCAAAATTCTTTATTTGTTCGAAAGAGTATACTCCTGAAGAGGTCCCATATAAATTTTATCGAAAATGATTCAGCGCTTTTAAAAAAAATCAACAAAAACAAAATATACTACAAACTAGAACATCATCTAAATAAATGAATGACATTTCTGTTTGTAGTTATTTGCTAATAGGCATTGTAGTCCGCAAAAAACTAGATATCTACTTTGTGCGAACTGTTGTTGGGATTGAAGTCGGTGACTCATACGTTTTTAACGTGGAAAATTATTACATACTATACTTATTACAGTACATACATTCTATTTAGCTACTTTAGGATACACAGTGTATTAAGTTAGAGCATATAATTTTCGCAAAAAAGAGGGGTGTCATAAGTTTGATGTGTGTATCTGTGTGTATGTCTGTGGCATCTTAACTCCTGAACGAATTGACCGATTTCGATGCGGTTTTTTCTGTTTTAAAATCTGGTGTCATCGAAATGGTTCTTAGCTTTTTTTTTATCAGTCCACCGAGGGGCACGGGCCTCCATTCGAAACACGAAGGGGACTCAGGCCATATTCCACCACGGTCTTCTTACCTTTATTTCATTAAAATTGGTTCTGTCGTTAAAAGTAATTGAATGTCGAGGATTACACAAAACTTTCAATTTTAGATTTATTGGTGGGTTTTAAAAGTATTTGAAACCGTTTCCTCTCCTCCTCCAGACCCTCAATCCTGAGCGTGACGTGGTCTAGCGCCGGCAACTCGCTCGCCGTGTCCATCGGCCAGTCTCAGCACGAGAACTGGTGTCAGCATGACGGCATTATCAGGGTATGTCCTTGATTAGGGAACCTTCGATCTGCATTTTTCTTTATTCAAGATTCAAGACATTTATTTGACATAAGACACTACAACACAAATAAAATATAAAACACAGGACAAGATACACAGGACATACAATAAAAGCAAAGCAAACATACAAAAAATGACAAAACAAAACGTATAGTATAAATAGTGGATTGTGCTTTATTGCGATGTCAAATAGGACACAGCTCAGCATGTGTTGAAGCCGAGGCCCCAACGCTGGTTTTCAGGTGTGTTTCCGCCCGGAACTTTATTCCCGTGGGAATTCGGGAAAATTATTTAGCCTATGTTCGTCGGGGATAATGTAGGATTCTAACGGTGAAAGAATTTTTCAACACGGTCCAGGTTCCAGTAGTTTCGGAGCCTATTCAATGCAAACAATCAAATCTTTCCGTTGAAATCGCATCACCATGCTAGCTTCAAAGCATTTGTGGTGCGGTTCCCTCGGTTCATGCTGGAGACAGTCATGAAGGAGAGCTTTTGTGGAGCGTGGTGTTCCGCCGGCAACGAGGGAGATTCCCGGTTATAGACACCCCCGGGAAAACACCCGGGAAATAGTGTTAGTTAGTTTTATTTTATTTTGTTTAATTATAATTCATATGTACGTTAGTCTGTAAATTATTTATCTATGGGCCTTAGATGCCTAATAATAAATGATTTTATTATTATTATTATTTTATTGGAGAAAAACCATTTTCTTCTCCCATTTCTGGGGATTTATTATTATTATAATATACACATCAACACGGTCTAGGGATATTGCACGATTTTTCATACAAAAGAGGTCTGTTTGAAAAGCCATAAAAGCATACTCGAGATACAAGGAGGGCTATAATTTTCAGACAAGCTTGTGCTAAACCTAAACTTTAAATACGAGTCATAAATTTTGTTTTACTTGAAATTTGTAATATCGTGACGAAAATGAAAAAAAAAATTGCGTAAATTCGACCATTTTCATACAAAAAGCAAGCAAAAAGTGCATTTTCGTTTTAGTTTCCGTCACGGTTTCACAAATTTTAAGTAAAACAAAATTTATTGATTAGAATTTAAAATTCAAGTTTAGCACTTTGCTCGTCTGAAAATTATAGCTCTCCATGTATTAGAGCGGGACCTATTCGTAAAAAAGTCTTCAAATAACGATTTTCGTGGGACTTACTTCCGCCATACGAACTACTGGTATGTACTTATTCGGCATATTTTCCTGAACACAAAAAGTGCGGTAGTCACTTTCTAAGGGTATGGAGGGGGTAGCTATGACGTGACGTATTTTATTTACGCTATATTTAGATAACTACTGGACAGATTTACTTAAATAGGGTCTCAAATGAAAGATAATTTAATGAACATTGTTTTATTCTAAAGATTCATTAGTGTAAACCTAGTAACAAAATAAATATTTTCAAAAAACGACATTATGTAAAATTAAACTTTTTTTACTGTGTGAAAAGAACAGAAACCGTTAGGATTACGGTAATTTAGCTCATTATAAAAAAATTGCTACACTTATCAGCATTCTAATGAACCTAAAAACGTTTAAGTCGAGCTGTAAACAACGGAACTGCAGTCGTCTAAGTGAGCGTGGGTAGCGCGTGACAAAACGGGTAGAATCACAGCAAAATGAAAAAGTATTATGAACAGGCATAATTTTTATTAACAGGCATTTCTTTTTGTCAAAAAATTTTCTTCATTTTGTTACGAACTATTTTCAAAAATTCTCGTAACCAAAATAACGCTTCGTATCGTATCGAAATAAAACTCTTCATACTTGCACGTACTTGCGTTATATTTTAAAACAAAGGACTCAATGGTACTGGTCTGTACTGATGGGTATGAGAGTGTAAACGTACGCACTCGAGGCAGAGGCAGGTCGCTGGCGTGCGAGAGTGTACAGCCGCCATTATATTTTTTACATCGGCAACACTGAGATTCATTCGGAGGAATCCCTGCACCGTGCTGCGACGTGAACTTTGGCACTTGTCGCTTCATTCATTTGAAATCATTTGGTCAGGCCTATGACACTGTTAGTACCAATAGCTGCGAAATTGCGCTGATATCGCCTTTCAAAACTAAAAAACATAGTTGATGTTTGATATGGGTTCCTATAAAAAAGTTCTTTAGCTTCATGAGGAGCCCTAAATTTTGCTAGTTTAAAAGCATTAATAAAGCTTTTTTTATTTGAATCTTTGGCCCATTTTAATAAATCATACATGAATCGAAACATACTCTTGAGTAACTGTTGCCTTTATGTTGTTGCTACGTAACAGCTACTAGTTTGGTACCCTCTAAGTTTAATTTTTTGCCTGTTCTTGGAAGATGATTGGACGGAACCTTTTTGTATGTACTGTCTTATGTCTGTAATTTATGTCCTGTGTGTACAATAAACGTTCTTATGATTGCACATTAAACAGACATAGTTAAAAATTCTAATGCAATTGTTTTAAGCATCTCATTTTCAGATAACTAGATTATGTAATATGACATGCTATGGTTAAAGTTACATTACACGAATCAAATGTTTTTGACCCTGATTGATTTGTTAAATACATAGTTTCATTAAATAATAAAATAAGATAATAGATACATATCCAATCGCAGGGAATATTTTGTTATGTTGTTTGTGGTATAATCTAGATATAACTAAATAAACCAGAACATTAATGAAAATAAATCTCTGACATGCTGCTAGGTAGTAATAAGTAACATTTTATTCATTTAAAGGCAGTAGGTACAGTTTTAAAGTACAGTGTGTAATAAATATGCCTATTGGGTTTCTTCATGGGACAGACTGTCAGCCGACTCACCCTGCACTAGGAATAAATCTGTATTGCAGTGGTAAGATATCTAGTCAGTTCACGAGAGTTAAGGTTATGGTACTTATAGTTGAGTTGTTTTACAAGTGAATAGGCACTTCGCTAAAGGCTTAACCAATTTCCAGAAAGAGTAAATAAAAGTGAATAGATAGATTCTCAAATATAGACCCATATGTGTTGCCACAATTCCGTCAATATCATGTAGCGCAGAACACTTTACTTTATAATAAATGGTAATCAGCCATTTTGTGAAAAAAATGTGGATAATAACTTTTTTGAGTTACACCCAGGTGACACTTTTAACACTCTCATGTTTTCAAAATGGTTCAATGATAATCAATGGAAAAGTAAAAGAATAAATAATATTTTTCAATGACTATAATCATTGAAAAAATTTGATAGCTATCAACGTCTGACCCTTTTGGCGGGGGCTGTCAGACAACTTGAAAGACTCCTATAATTATTGAATTGTTATCTTTTTTGGTAACCCCAGTGTCATTACACGGTTACACATTACTCTCTCTGCTCTTTGCGGTGGAAAGTTTTGAATTTAAAAATTTAAATAATAGGTACAGTGTGTCCAATTAAGAATAATGCGTAACAGATTTTATGGACTTCCCTACTTTACTCAGTGGTTCGCCCAGAGCAATTCCGTATTCAGTGAAGAGACATGGGTAAGAAAAGCGAATTGGGTTTTGTCAAAATAAACGCTACGCTACACACTCAAAGGCCCACACTAAGGTTTTCTCTTGTGTCGTGGGTCCCTTGGAATACACACAAAGACAAACACCCATGATCCGAGAACAAACATCTGCTTTTTACACAAATGGTTTGATTTAAAGACACCAACTGGCTGTGTTTAAGAAGCTGTTTGTTATTAAAATCTTTGGTCACATTTGACCCAACTTAAAAATTTGCATAGACTTACCATTGATATGAATGCATTATATTCATAATTAATTAACTTCAAATTAATCGAAAAAGTTTTATAAGAAAAATATTTTATAGAAATGAGAAGCGACCAAAATTGGTGCCATTTGTTATCATTGTCGAACACAAACACTGACCAAGAATTTGTAAATAAAAAAAAAATATCTCATTCCTATATTCTGTCCCTGCTACTTCAGCTTTCTCCGAAAGAGTTTTTTCAGTCATTAAGACTAAATGGAGAGACGACAGAAACAAAGCCATGTTAAATTTAATTAAAAATTAACTCTTAATATGTTCAATTATAATTTTGACTGTATCGAGGCAGATAAAAGTTTTAAAAAGACAACAAGTTAATAAAATATGCAAAAAGTTCAAAAAAACATGTATTTAAGTAAAACAATAACGAATGCTGTTTTATTTTATCTAATACCTTTTTTTTACCTTCTCCCACCTTAATATACTTTATTTCATGAAAAAAAGTTGGTAACCCTGGCGTGCACTTAACTCAGTGACAAGACGCCATCATGACAGTTTGAGGTTATCTTGACATACAGCATGACGTCACAAGATGGCGAATTAAAGGCGATAGCAGCGCTATTTCGCAGCTATTGGTACTAACAGTGTCATAGGCCTGACCAAATGATTTCAAATGAATGAAGCGACAAGTGCCAAAATTCAAGGCGCAGCACGGTGCAGGGATTCCTCGGAATGAATCTCAGTGTTGCCGATGTAAAAAATATAATGGCGGCTGTCCACTCTGGCACGTCAGCGACCTACTTCTGCCCCGAGTGCGTACGTTTACACTCTCATGTCCATCAGTACAGACCAGTACCATTGAGTCATTTGTTTTGAAATATAACGCAAGTACGTGCAAGTATGAAGAGTTTTATTTCGATACGATACGAAGCGTTATTTTTGTTACGAGAATTTTTGAAAATAGTTCGTAACAAAATGAAGAAATTTTTTGACAAAAAAATGATGCCTGTTAAAAAAAATGATGCCTGTTCATAATACTTTTTCATTTTGCTGTGATTCTACACGTTCTGTCACGTTATTTTCAAGATTATTCGTACCAAAATCTAAGTACAGTAGTCAGTGCGGCGCTACCCACGCTCACTTAGACGACTGCAGTTCCGTTGTTTATAGCTCGACTTAAACGGTTTTGGGTTCATTAGAATGCTGATAAGTGTAGCTATTTTTTTATAATGAGCTAAATTACCGTAATCCTAACGGTTTCTGTTCTTTTCACACAGTAAAAAAAGTTTAATTTTACATAATGTCGTTTTTTGAAAATATTTATTTTGTTACTAGGTTTACACTAATGAATCTTTAGAATAAAACAATGTTCATTAAATTATCTTTCATTTGAGACCCTATTTAAGTAAATCTGTCTAGTAGTTATCTAAATATAGCGTAAATAAAATACGTCACGTCATAGCTACCCCCTCCATACTCTTAGAAAGTGACTACCGCACTTTTTGTGTTCAGGAAAATATGCCGAATAAGTACATACCTGTAGTTCGTATGGCGGAGGTAAGTCCCACGGAAATGAACTTTATTCTCCTTGGGCCCCGCTCTATATCTCGAGTATGCTTTTATAGCTTCTCAAACAGGCCTCTTTTGTATGAAAAATCGTGCAATATCCTTGGACCGTGTTGATGTGTGTATTATACTAACATTCCGCTTGGAACTTCGTTCCCGTGGGAATTCGAGAAAATTATGTAGCCTATGTTGCATGTTAATGGCGAAAGAATTTTTGAAATCGGTCCAGTAGTTTTTAAATTTATTCGTTACATACAAATTTTTCCTCTTTATAGTAATAGTGTAGTGTAGATATATGAGTATGTGTGTTTACTGGCACGGATCCAGCCGTCAAAAAAGATTGTGCCATGTATAAACACTGTGTAAGTTTTAGTATTTTTTTGTGGTAAGGCCCTGTAGGGTCACATGATTTAATTACGTTTTGTAAATTCATATTTTTGCCAATTCTAGTACCGCTGGGTGAGGTGACGTCAGTCTCTTTAAATGTAATATTAGGTCCTTACGTATTAAATTGGCGTTTCCGTACAATATTCTTTGAAAACTCATTCTTTCATACTAACGTTTTTAGATTTTTCTCAGAAATGCGAAATCCAACAAAATCTTGTGGGAAGATTTCGAAAACATTATAAACTTTAATAATACTTACTTTATTGAAAATTTTAATTATAACAAAGGTAAAGCAAAAAAAGCATTAAAACGGGCAATATAATTAATAAGCTATGTTTGAGCTTCGTTTTCAGTAAATAAATCTAAAGTAAAAATGTATTAATTTCACTGAAACTCGCCGTTATATGACCAAGTTTTTAAATTAAAAAAAAAAACTTTGTTAAGAGCTGCTCAAGTTCAATCAAATAAATTATGAACAAAATAAAGCTTGAGAAAATATCGCCAATTTCATAGGTAAAAGGACCTAATATTACTAATTAATGATGACCCAATAGAAATGAGCCTCAGAACATTTAGTTTTCTTCGTTTATCCTACCGGACGTTATGCAACCTTCAACAGCCCTAAATGTTTATACAAAATTTTTAATGATAGAGTGATCTTCGACAGGTGTTCACAGTGAAACGCTCAGAGCAAGACAAGCTAGTGCCAAGTCTGGAGCTGACGCAGAAGAGTTGCGTCACAGTGGTGAAATACCACCCCTCTGTGTCTGCGCTGCTGGCATACGGCACCACTACGGGGGAGGTGGTACTTTGCTGTCTGAGGACCGCGTGTGTCGATGATGGGATGCAGCTCAGCTCGCCGGCAGGTTGGTCAAACTTATGTTGGCAGGCAGATAATTTCATTTTTAACCCTCGACGAAAAAAGAGAGGGGTGTTATAAGTTTAACGTGTCTGTCTGTGGTATCGTAGCTCCCAAACGGATGAACCGGTTTTAGTTTAGTTTTCGCGACCACTCGATCCTTCGCTTTTTTCATGTTATAGAATATTTGTATGCGTTTTCATAATTAGTAGTATGTAAATACATATGCCTTGAAGTATTTGATTCCATTTGCCACCTCGTATTTGTGCGAGTTGACATTTTCATCAATAGCTCGAATAAAAGTACAACTTCGAGCGGGAAATCACCAGAAGAGTGCATCTTGGCTGGGCAGCATTTGCAAAGCTGCGTCATATCTTTTCGTCGCCACTTACGCAGTGTCTAAAGACCAAGGTCTTTAATCAATGCGTCCTACCAGTCATGACCTACGGAGCCGAAACGTGGAACATGACAGTGAGGTTGGCCCACCGATTGCACGTCGCTCAGCGAGCAATGGAGCGCTCCATGTCCATGCTCGGGATCTCGCTAAGGGATAGAATCCGAAACGAGGTCATCCGACAGAAAACCGGAGTGATGGATATTATCCAAAAGTGTAGCAAGCTGAAGTGGCAGTGGGCTGGCCATGTCTGTCGCAGAACCGACGAGCGTTGGAGGTGCATTCCGTCGTAGCGTACCCGACATTTGTACTCACTTTTCACTTTTAGCTCCATTTAAAAAAATTATATTTATCTTTCTGTACCTTTAAATACTCATTAATAAAACATATATATAACGAAAAAAAAAGTATTAAATAATCCACGCAATAACTCCACACACCGGCACTTAAGACGCGTAACGTCCCCGACAATGACGTAACGTTCCCGACACGTACGAATTTAGAACTTGTATTGAGCAAATTTCGTCATCTAGTGCATGTCTTTTAGCTCTCAAAGACTGTTCATCACATTGCATGACATAGAACCGCGATATTCCTGGCACGGGGCTAACTTTCTCCCAAGATGTTTTGGTGGATATTTCAGCTAAGGTTTCAGATTCAGGAATGTAAATTACATCTGTATTTGGAACTAGTCGGCGAGCTAAGTTGGCGAATTCTTCAGCCGTCTGGATTACAGTACTTTCCACTTTGGGACATCATCTTCTGTCTTACAAGTCTTTTCACATTGCCTCCAATGCCGTCAATCACTCCTTTACTTTACCGTGACTAGTTTCAAAATACTTCCAAGAAAACGGTTTTTTGTATTTTAATGCCAATTACTTAGTGGATAAGTCTTGCCATGAACTTATTTTTAAATTCAGATGATGGACCATCACTGTATACGGTACCTCTTATATTTTGATTAGAACCCTCAGCCATGATGAGGCCATAAAGATGGTTCATAAATACAAATATGGTGTCTTTGTTCTTGTTTTGGCAATTGGAACATATTATGTAAGATTTGCACTTATTTTTATAAAAAGTAGCAGCAGTAAAAAAAGTTACACTCGATCTTGCCCACAGTGCACTTTGTATCTCGTTCTGATATTCACAAGAATAAGACAGAAAAATCAACCTGTAGTTCTTCCAATTCTCGTTTTGTAAGAGATTCTTTTTTGTTTCTTTTGTATGCCTTCAACCTTTCGTTTTCTTTTTGATGATAACCGGGATCCATTTCTTTTTTCTTTTCACGATATTTTTTCATCCTTTCTGCAACTGTTTTTGGCTTAGATGACTCCATAGTGTACGGTAAGGCACATGTTCTCCGTGTGTAATACAAATCCGAAGTAAATAAGCTAATTGTATAGAAATCTGTAACTATTTCACTTATCAATTAAATGTGCGTAACGTGCCCGACAAAATGACGTATCTGTATCTTCCATCAACAACGCTAGGTAAATCAACACTGTGTATGTACTGATTGCCCACCTTGATTTGTTGTTTGAATAGTACTAAAATAATTTTCATCTTCCCTCTAATACATAATAATGGTAAACAATGTCCAAAAAGTAACGTGCCCGACATTTAAAAACCAAGAAATCTAAACGCCACAAGTATGCCTCAATTATTAATTTATTTGGTATATTATATAAGGTCCTAATTTATTAGTCACTTACCTTCTAAGGCGTTATTGTATAGGTTGATAGTATTCCAAAAAACAACATAAAAATTAATTAAGTATCTGAAAATTAAATTTTGTAAAAAAATAAAAAATGAATTTTCCATTTAAAGATAAAGGAATGGTTCTCTTTCGATTATAGCCGTCCACTCCCCGCTCGCCCGCTCT
The DNA here is from genome assembly GCA_949987775.1 of Aproaerema taeniolella. Classification (NCBI taxonomy): domain Eukaryota; kingdom Metazoa; phylum Arthropoda; class Insecta; order Lepidoptera; family Gelechiidae; genus Aproaerema; species Aproaerema taeniolella. The sequence continues at coordinate 7,435,608 of OX465271.1, forward strand.
ACTACTGCCATTATTATTTACGTTTGAATGGATGGGTTTATTCAACATAGTAATGAAAAAATATCATAACAAAATTTTTCAAGACCTTTTAAATTTAATATTATGCTTTTGTTTTTTGACTCAAATGATATATTTTGACCTACACAATAACGTGTTAAAAGGAAAGTGACTAATAAATTAGGACCTTATATATAAATATTATTAACATAGGAGATGTTAAAATATTACTCCCATTTTTAAATTTCGTGCGTAAGTCAACACAATCGCAGGAAAAAAATTGCAAAGTTGGTTAAAGTTCGATATTTTTTAAGTTAACTTTATTGACTTTATTTTGTTTGCTGGGTACTTCGGCTACAAGCGGAATTTAGGATAATTAATACATGCTAAAGAAAGTCTAAATGTGGCACTATAAAATTAACATAGTAGTAACTGGTAGACTTTGATTTAAAACATTGACCTAAAGTTACAGTTTTGTATGGAAAGCACCTGGAGTAGACAGGTTTTCGAATGGAGACCACGTCTTGGCAAACGTAGTGTAGGACGCCCCCCAGCCAGATGGTCAGATGACCTAAAGAAGATAGCGGGTAGTGGCTGGATGACAACAGCGGAGGATCGTGCAAAGTGGCGCACCTTGGGGGAGGCCTATGTTCAGCAGTGGACTGCAATAGGCTGATATGAAAGAAATAGGTTTTTTTTGGAAAACGACTTAATTCTTAATGTCGCTTAAACGGAGAGGTACAATGGGAGAAATTAATTAATCAAAAACGAGCGCAACCATCGCATTACGATGGACGAGTATAGTCATAGGATTTTATTTTTTTATTAAGTTTTTTGTATGAATATATCCTTTTTGTTAACATTTTCTTCTAAACTTAATTGATTTTTTAATGAGGTTTTTCTTTGACCTCTCGTGGTCTCCCTACAGAAGGTCGCGACCCACACGTTGAAAAACGCTGAATCTTGTGAAAGGTCACAAAAATCTTGGCTACATTTTATCCCACAGCCGGGTACGATATAACCTGTAGCCCACGCGGAGTCGCAGGCGGAAAACTAGTAAAATCATAAATCTATCTATCTTTGTTGTATTATTTGTTTCCGAACCAGGTTGCCACGGCTCGAAGCGCGTCTCGGCCCTCCAATGGGCCGACCCGCCGCTCGCCAACTCGTACCTCATCCTACAGATCAACAAGACGGGCCGCCGCCGCGGGGCCGCAGACCAGGTGCTCATCTCGTCCGGATGCGATGGAACTATTAATGTGTGGCAGGTAATTTAATGGCACTTTTAATGTGTGGCAGGTAATTTAATAACACTTTCAGGGGCACCATTTTGAGACAGGTAATTAAGTGGCATAATTAATGTCTGGTAGATAACTTAGTGCCCTTTCACTACGTTACTTATTATTTAATTGTAAAATTAGTAATAAGATTATTTTAAGTATAAAGTTTTTGTATTATGAAGTTTTTGTAAAAGCAGTGAATAAAGTTTTTATCTTTCTATCTAGTGGCACTATTAATGTGTGGCAGGTAACTCGGTAGCACCATCAATGTGTAGCAGTTAACAAAGTGGCACCATCCATGTGTGGCAGGTAGTGTAGTGGCACTATCCATGTGTGGCAGGTAGTTGGAACCTTTATAAAATAGCAAGGTTTTGTAAGAAAAAGTTTTTCAAAGATAGTTCAATTCAGGGATCTGTTGGAAAAAAAATAAGCTTTCATTTAAAGTGATTATTACTGTCCCTCTGTACCAGCTGCGCTCTTGGCCAGTTTTTTAAATTCTTCTCTTCTATCCTCTCTTTCAGGTGAACTCTAACCAGAAGGTGTTCGAGAACGTGATAACGTACCACGTGAACGGGTCCCGTAAGACGGGCGCCCCCGACATCAGCTGCTTCGACTTCATCAAGGTGGGCCCGCTGCGGCCCAGCGACGAGAGGATGAAGGATGACATCTTCGTAGTCGGTGAGAGATAGTGTCTTTTTCCCGAAATGTCCCTTTCCTGAAACGCCACTTTCCCTGAATGTCACCTTTCCGAAATTATTAATATCGCATTCCCGAAATGTCAATTTCTCGAAATGCCGCAGTTCTCAAATGTTACTGTCTGGAAGTGTGTTGAGATTTTAGAAATTTTCTTTTTCTTTCCAAGAAAATGTTGTAGCCAAGAAAATGTAACTCACTTAATAATAACATAACTTTCTTTACTCTATCATTGTTATCCCAAACGTAAAAGATTATGCCTTCATTTTCTTTTCTTTTGTTTATTTATTAGATCACCAACAGAGTTAACAACAACGCTTAAAAGTCTTGAAACTACATATATATACAATTATGAAACTAGCTTAATTGCAACTTTACTCATAGGCGACAACGACATACATGCGCTAATAACGCAATAGGGATGTTGACTATTTTTTTTATTGTTTATCTTAAAAAGGACCTGAATCCAAAACCCAAAACCGAAATAATTTTTGAAAACTATTGAGAAATAAAAAGTTTAAATTTCAATAGAGGGGGAAACTGACATGTTTGGCAGTTTGAAAAAGAGATGCACTTACAGGCATGTCACGTCACCGCCATTTGTTTGCGTAGGTAAAAACGAGATAGCTAGCTCTCCCCACAAAATGAGATAGCTAGTCCTTACGATAATGTAAATGCTAATAACTTGTTCATTTATAAACCAATTTTAATGCTGTTTTCGGATAATTATATATTTCTAGCATTATTTTTTGTTTCACATACAATAATTCATAAAATCAAACACTGTCAACTAGGGCTTCCAATACCGGGATCCCGGTATTGGCTAATACCGGGATCCCGGACTTTTTTAGACATTTTCAATACCGGTATTGAAATGTTTAATACCGGGATCCCGGTATTAGTGATTTCATTTTATTTTTAGTACAAAACTCGTTGCAATAGACAATCACTGCCGCAGAAACACATTAATTATATTATTTCGAAAATGTCCAAACCGATATTTTAATTACTTAACGACTTAGTGGCAATTACAACAAAATTAAAATTAGTCCTTGCCAGTTTGAGGTGACACTAGCGCCACGGCGCCCGGTAGCGGAGGGAAAATTCCCAGCACGCCCCGCCTCATGTCAGGTGCAAGGCAAAGCAGTTAGTCATCAAACAGTGAGCAGTGGAATTGCACGCGTTATCATAGCAGTGTTTTGGCTGGCTCTGATCTGTGACTTGGTGTTGTACGTGCTTTATAACTGGATGGATACGATACGACATAAAAATGTAAGTTATGACTTATATGAGATCTAATATTTTTTATCTATTTTACGCTAAATTTTGATTTTGATACTTATGTACCCAAAAACGTACCACAGCACAAGAAGATTGATATTTGGTGAACACTGTGCTTCGTAATCGCTTTCTCACAAGAACTAAACTTACAAATCAGTTTCGACACCTCGGAGGAAGTAACCCAAGCGCATGGATGGTAAGACGACGACTTGCTGAGGCTAACTTGAAACCACTAAGACCTGCAAACGACCCTAAATTGGAGCGTGGGTATCGTATTTCAAGACTAAGGTATGCCTAAAACCAGTTGAATTGGAATATTGAAGATTGGTCAAAAGTTATGTTCTCCGTCGAATCTAAACGTATGCTCTACGAGCACGATGGAAGACACAGAGTGTATAAAAGACCAGGGGAAAGGTTCAAGCAAGCATGCATCGCAGAAAAAGTAGCCTAAGGCGGTGGCTTTGTACTTGTGTGGGCCGGAATTTCTTCTGAGAGTCGCACAGAACTGGTGTTCATAGAAAACGGCTCTTTAACTAGCGAAAGATATGTGGAAGAAATCCTAAATGAACACGTTGGTCCATTTATGGTCAATTTGGGTGAGGATGCCATTTTTATGCATGACAATGCCCGACCTCACACAGGTCAGATTGTAAATGACTATCTTCAAGAGATGAACATTACTTGTATGGACTCCATACTATGGAGTGGCCAGCACGCAGCCTGGATATCAACCCGATCGAGCATGCTTCGGACGAGCTAGGGAGATTCGTAAAACAACGAAACCCTCCCCCAACCACACTTCGTGAGCTCACAATTGCTCTCACAGAGGAATGGGAGAATATTCTCCAAAATCGTATCAGGAACTTGATGTACAGTATGCCGAAAAGCGTAAACGCAGTAATGGAAGCACAAGAAGGCAATACGAAATATATTAATTCAAAAAATTCGTAATGTTATTCAAAAATGTCATGTTTTCTGTTTTTATTTTATGGCGAGATCAGCAGTTTTTTCTTATGTAATTTTTTGGAAATAAAATTTAGTAAATCATTAATTTTATTACTTTCATTTAAGGGGTATTAAATGATCTATTAAACACAATTTTATTAATATGTTTAATTTAAATAGAGACTGGTTATATGGTCGAAATTTTCGATCATACTTTTTTTAGTACGAATTATTGTATACAAAAATACTGATCTGTCTGAGTGAGACGTAATAAATATTATTACTTATATAAGGTCCTAATTTATTAGTGACTTTTCTTTTAACACGTTATTGTGTAGGTCAAAATATATCATTTGAGTCAAAAAACAAAGGCATAATATTAAATTGAAAAGGTCTTGAAAAATTTTGTTATGATATTTTTTCATTACTATGATGAATAAACCCATCCATTCAAACGTAAATAATAATGGCAGTAGTAGAGCGGGCGAGTGGGGAGTGGCCGGCTTCAAGTGATAGAGAACCATTCCTTTATCTTAAAATGGAATTTTTATTTTTTATTTTTTTTGCTAAATTTTATTTTAAGATACTTAATTAAATTTTATGTTGTTTTTTGGAATACTATTAACCTATACAATAACGTCTTTGAAGGAAAGTCACTAATAAATTAGGACCTTATATAACTGGTTTTGCATGGCAAACTTATTTGTTTTATTTAGTGGAGAAAATACCTTCTACAGAAACACCTTCCGAAAGAATGATAAATCTGAAAAAAAAGTTTTTTTTTCAATACCGGTATCCCGGGATCCCGGTATTGAGATTTTTTTTTTCGGTATTAATACCGGTATTCAAAAAATCCGGTATTCGAAAGCCCTACTGTCAACATCCCTATTAACAGAATTAGTCAAATTTAAACAATTACAAAAAAGGATGTTAAAATAAAGAGGATACAAAAAAGGAAGAAGAAAAAGGCATCGTACCAATATCTTTCATGTTAAAAATACGTTTTTCTTCTTCTTAACGTGTAGGTTATGGTCAAGTCTGTAAGCGAACTTGACTAACCCTAATTTTCTTTGACAGGTACAAAAACCGGCCGTTTATTCGTGTGTAAGACAAAAGCAGACCAAGTGCCCCAACAGGGTGAGGACGTGGACCCGGTGTACGAGACGCTGGAGGGTCATCAGACTTGTGTGTTAGAGCTGGCGTTCAGCTACCAAAGGCCGGGGATATTCGCCTCTATATCTATGGACGCAGAACTCAGGGTCTATGATGTTAACCAACCTGCGCCCATGAAGGTTTGTCAAGCCAAAGTCATAGCTTTATTTCAAAGAACATTCAGAATGTTACTTAAAATAAGTCAAAAGAGTGAATTATATTAGCATTTTTAACTTTGCGCCTATTCGCAAAGGTTCCGTCTTGTTTATGTTTATGATGAAATCATTCTGGAACCTACAAATCAAATTGTTTATTGTAAAACCTAATGTGACAATAAATAAAACCTAAGACTAACGTAATTAATAACGCTCCCGATCAGAAAGTCCAAGTAGCAAAACGTCTAACAGAGCGAAACGTGTAATGAGCAATCTGCCTAATTAGCAAATCGTCCATGTAACGAAACGGCTAATTATTAAGAGCAGAATGCCTACTCAGGAGATCGCCAGTTTTTCATTGCGTACACTTTATGAACTTAAATAGTAAGTCTAACTTAAATAGTAAGCTGATGTTGATTTAGTTTGTATTTGATACGGTTGAGAATGACTTTATTGAAGTCTTTGTAAATGTGGGAAGTAAGACTAAAGGGTCGGTAATTATTGATATCGTTGTCACCCTTTTTGTTAAGTAGCACTATTCAATGACAGAATAAGTATTGAAGAGGCTGGTAAGATGGGGAAAGCAGTACTGATTTTCCTAGTCTTAACAGTTCTGTGTTAACTTCGTCGTTGGCAGGTATTTTGCTATACTTATCAAAAGCCCTGGCGATGACGAAATAAATAAATAATTTACGCATCTATGCGCTCATGAACGTTTGTTTTTGCACCAGATATTTTTTGTGACCAAAACTTTCAAAATTTTGATCACTTTCAAAATGTGAAAATGGAGTTTGCAATGGACATTTGGGAAATAGACTTGTAGGTAAAAAGAGCCTTTGAGAGAAAATGACTTATTAGGAGAGAGGCATTTGGACAGACTTCAACATTTTGACGAAAGAAACATTTTACGATAATAACATTTCATGAAAATAATATTTACGAAAGTGTCGTTTTGAGAAAGGGATATTTTAGGGAAAAAATATTTTATAAAATGGCTACCACAATCTATGTACTATAGCTCCTTGCGACCGAATCGATGGTGTTTTGCCCAAATTTTAAATCGGAAAAAACAAAAAAAACACATAAAAATTATATTCAGATGACGTTTGGTTTGTAGTTATCTGCTGATAGGGGACATCCACATATTACGTCACAGCGAATGGGGGAGGGGGGGGGGTCATACCAAACGTGACAGTACATGTTAAAGGGATACCAAAAAAGCGTGACATAGGGGGTTCAAAAAGTCGAGTAATATGTGGACGGCCCCATAGACGGTTGATTCTTACGTTTTTAACGTGGACAATTATTTGCGCCTATTCGCAAAGGTGCAATCTTCCTCAAGAGAAGAATAGGCAAAAAACTCCGAGGGTTGCTCTTTAGAATATACCTTATCCAAACAAATTATCGTTGCCAGGTAATCTGTCTGGATACTCCGATATCCTGCATGAGCTGGCTGCCTAACAACCCTAGCATAGCTATCCTGGGGCTGGCGCGCCCTGACAGACAGATATTGCAGGTGAGTTAACCGACTTCAAAAAAGGAGGAGCACAATTCAGTTGATATTTTTTGTTGTTCTTTTTCATACATGCAATACGCTCACGTATGTAATCCCTATCGGGGTTAGCAGAGCATCAGTGGTTCTAGAACCATAATGCCACATTCAACATAGATTCTAAGTGTTATTAGATGAAACAAGTTGTATAATGGTGAGAGGTGGTCAGCCTTTCACCCATTATACAGCGAAACCCTCGCATCCCTCTTACAGACTTTTACTGTATACCTGGGAAGAGTAGGTAGCTGGCACATTCTAAGTTTTTCTTTAACCCCCAGTCCAACATGGAAGAATAAAATGTAATTAAAATAAATTAAATGTCAACAGTAAATATTTAAAAAAGGATGTCAAAACAAATGTATTTTAACTGTATTTTATACCTTAGTACGCCAGTCATATTTAACAGCATATATTATTCTGATTTAATATATGTTGTTAGGAACACTACCAGTATTGTATATCCAACCTGTGCTAACTTTGCAGCTCTCGAAAAACCGCGAGTTGTCTGTACAATTATTCCTTTAACGTACACACATCAACACGGTCTAGGGATATTGCACGATTTTTCATACAAAATGCACTTTTTGCCTGCTTTTTGTATAAAAGTGGTCGAATTTAAGCAAAAAATTTTTTTTTTTTCATTTTTGTCACGTTTTCACAAATTTCAAATAAAACAAAATTTATTGACTTGAATTGAAAATTCAGGTTTGGCACTTGCTCGTCCGAAAATGATAGCTCTCCACGTATCTCAAGTATGCTATTATAGCTTCTCAAACAGCCCTCTTTTGTATGAAAACTCGTGCAATATCCCTAGACCGTGTTGACGTGTGTAATGTGTATATTCCTTTAACGTATAAAGTGTTGTTTGCGGCAGGTGTACAACCTGGCCAGCGGTAAGCCGGTGAAGGTGTCCGGGCTCGGCGGCTCCGCGGCGGGCGTGTGCGCGCTCGCCACTAATCAGACCGGGTATGACATATTAACTTAATTAATTCTGTAATAGGTAACTGAAAGATATGTTTCTATCTGTGAGGATCTGTAATTGGTTTATTATTTTTAAAATGTTGAACACTGTGTTTATTATAAGCTGTTGAACCTCCATTTAAATAAATAGATATGTCTCAAAACCTCTTTAAGATTCAGATGAATAATTCTGTTATGGTTAAGATATTTGTCACTGTGATATAGAAAGACAACTTTGGGGATAGTCTTTAAGCATATTATAACAGGTTATTGCCACGATTTTTGTTTTAAATGAGTATCCGATATTCCGGAGCTGTTATACCCATTAATGTTTTAAAACTATTGAAAATAACCGCGAGAATTTTAAACAATAGTCTTTAAGGTTCAGAATGATTGTGGTAAGCTTTGTAAGTTCCTCATAGTGATAACCCCGAAAGTTGTACATTTGATTAAACACAAACAAAAGTAGTTTAGTGGTTAACCCTTTTAGCGCCAAGAGTTTTCGTCAAAAACGCCCACCACACGCCACGACATGAAAAAATTTAAAAAACAAAATTCATGTCGTGACGTATGGCGAGCGCTTGCTTGGTGAACGATATTAAAGTAAAAAAAATATTTTTTTTGTATGATATATCAGACTTTGGCGGCGAGGGCACGAAACTTAAACGTCTGATATATCAGACTTTGGCGGTGAAAAGGTTAATAATAATTGTACATTGCCTCACTAAGTATCAGACGGTACATGGTTGGGTCGATTCCCTGTCGGGCCAAATATTTGTGTCAAAAGCAGATGTTTGTTCTCGGGTCATGTGTCTGTCTTTGTGTATCCTAATTCGAATAGTGATTTTTCATAATTTTATTTTTAGACTCCCCGTCGGGGCACAGAATAAATAAATAGTACTAACGTACAGAAGTCTCAACTTTAGGCATAAAAATTTGCCTACTATTGCAAGCGGCGCAGGCTTGCAAGAGAAATTGAAACTTATAGTCGGCCGCTAGCGTTCATATTCTATTGCGCACCGCCGACTCGATGCCGCGTTCGTGACGAGAGCTCAGGGTTAACACTCACCGCCGATTTAGAAGTAAAATTATTATTGAACTTAATTAAGTAAGATAACTAATGCTTATAAAATCAAGAGTAACTTTAGTTAGGAAGTGTAGTAAGTAAAAACACAAGTTAACATGACCAACCATGTTTTTGATACCTAGCCTACATACCTACTAACTTCAGACACCTACAGACTATTGTGATGGCAAAACGTGTTTTTTTTGTCTGGTTTTAATATTGTTAATAAGTAGGTACACTTATTATTTTGTTGAACACGCGACCAACGCGCTGAGCGCGCGGCTCGTGTCAGCCCGCGCTCGCTGCACATCAGTGTGCCGCCGCAAGAACATGCCTAAACAAAGGAGTGACACCCCCTGGTCGGGGCCAATAAGTATTTGTATCAAAAGCAGATGCTTGTTCTCGGGTATCGGTGTTTGTGTCTGTCTTTGTGTGTGTCACAAAGGGACACACGATCCTGCATTTTTAGGGTTCCGTACCAAAAGGGTAAAAAACGGGACCCTATTACTAAGACTCCGCTGTCCGTCTGTCTGTTCGGCCGTCTGTCTATCACCAGGCTGTATCTCATGAACCGTGATAGATAGTTTGAATTTTCACAGATGATGTATTTCTGTTGCCGCTATAACAACAAATACTGAAAAACTGAATAAAATAAATATTTAAGGGGGCTCCCATACAACAAACGTGTTATTCTTGCCGCTTTTATAGATAATGGTACGGAACCCTTCGTGCGCGAGTCCGACTCGCACTTGGCCGGCTTTTTTATATATATTTTTATTTATTCCAGAGTGTGCCGTATAGCAGCAGGTGATAGCGATGGGGTGGTAAGAGTGTATGACCTGCCCTCGCGACGCATCAAACTCACTCCAGAAGACTTGGAGTTCTAGAACTGTTGTATAAAACAACTATCTTCCCGCCCGGGACTTTGTTCCCGTGGGAATTTCAGGAATGAATTATACACAAACCTTTCTCTTGAATAGGTGTCCATTAGTGAAAACTGCATGAAAATCCGTTTTTTTTTTGAGTTTATCGCGTTCAGATAGACAGAAACGGCGCGGGACTTTGCTTAATAATAGGTCTTTACCTATGAAATTGCCGTTTTTCATACAATTTTTTTTGGAAAACTGAACTTTTCATACTAACTTTTTTGGATTTTTCTCGGGAATACGAATTCCAAATTTAACAAAATTTTGTGGGAAGGTTTAGACAACATTAAATTAATTTTCATCATACTTAGTTTATTAAAAACTAGCTTTCCGCCCGCGGCTCCGCCCGCGTGGACTACAGGTTATATCGTGCCCAACTGTGGGATAAAATGTAGCCTATGTCCTTTCCCAGGCTCTAATCTATCTCTGTACCAAAATTCATCAAAATCGGTTCAGCGGTTTAGGCGTGAAAAGGTAACAGACAGACAGACAGACAGACAGAGTTACTTTCGCATTTATAATATTAGTAGGGAAGTAGGGATAGTAGGGATGGTAATTGTAACAAAGGTACAACAAAAATAAGCAATGAAACGGGCAACAGAAGAAACGAGTTATATTTGAGCTTCGTGTTCAGTAAATAAATCCAAAGTAAATATGTATTAATTTCACTCAATATCTCCGTTATTTAGCCAAGATTTTAAATAAAAAGCCATTTTATTAACAACTGTTCAATTAAATAAATTATGAACAAATGAAAGGTTGAAAAAAAATTGGCCATTTCATAGGTAAAGACCTATTATGTAGTGATATAAATACCGCTAAAGATATTAAGGGGTTTTTACGCCGGCTCCACACGTTGGTCCCAATGTTGGCGCCAACGCCACTCTTCCAACGTGTGGATCTAGAAAATAGTGTCCCAACACATACCAAAACGTTGGAGCCAACACTATTTTCTAGATCCACACGTTGGACGGGTGGCGTTGGCGCCAATATTGAGACCAACGTGTGGAGCCGGCGTAAACAGCTTGCCCAAATAGCAAACAATTTACGAACTTTTTTGGTGTAAACTCGGATCTGAACTCGAGTTTGTGGCGCGACCAGCTGCTCTAGCATACGCTGTGAGACTCTAATGAGAGTAGACTTATGAATCAACACAAGGAAAATGAACCCTAATTGTATTAAGAAGTTTTTATTTCTCTTGCGTTTGAATTTAGGAATGCGCCCCAGTGGCGGCGTAGCATGGGTCGGCACCCGGGGCGACTTTCTATTGAGCACCCTCAGAATAAAACGACAAATACTAAACGTGCTTAGGTGACTTTATTTTGCTAAAATATTCAATGACAATATCAAAATTTACTTTTTTGTCCTTTTTAATAGACAATATGTAAGACTGGTAAGTCGTGTTTGGCTCATTGTAGATCTTATGTAAGATTTTATCAACTTTAATTTAATTCGTATCAGTCTACTTGGCAACTGTGGTCGTGCTAGGGCACAGCAATTTAACTTAAAATAATATGGTTACTTATATCTAACTAAAAAATAAATATAGGAATCATAAATTATTTTACAATAATAATGTCTTATTAGTAATAATGTTAATCTGATGCTTGGCACCCGGGGCGGACCGCCCCCCCCCCCTTACGCCGCCACCGATGCGTCCTATTTGCAATTAAAGATCATTTGTCAACGTCAATGGAATGCAAAAGAAATCCAAACTTCTAATGTTATATTTAAGGTTATGTTCTCTGGCAATCAAATCTCATGAGAGTAAAGTCTCACTGCATATGCTAGGACAGCAGAAAGGATTTTATTAGGCCTATGTAATTGTTGTTTTCTATACGTTTTTGGAAAACAATTGGGGAATCGTGTTATTTCAGATTTGTGGCGAAAACTTGTATTATCGAACGCTTTAAAGATGGCGCTAAGTACTTGTATGATTATTTATTACTGTAAATATTAATTATGTTGAATATTAATACTATAAATTATGTGCTCAAAATATTTATAACCCAATTTTTTTAACGTGCCTTTGTAAAAGTCGTTAGATTTTTAAGAAGTTGCAAGAATTGACTAAAAGTATTTACTCAACTAGTATATAACGTGCAAAAATTACATGATAATTATAACGAAATATACAAAGTAAGTATATCGAAATATACGAAACCCGCATTGTGCCAGCGTGGTGGACTATGGCCTAAATCCCCTTCGTGTTTCAAAGGGAGGCCCATGCCCCTCGGGACGTATATGGGCTGGTAAAAAAAAATACAAAGTGTAACCAAAGTGTAGTGGTCTAATATGTACAGAGGCCAGCGCATCAGATTACCATATTTTTTTATTGCAAAACCGTTCTTATATAATTAAACAACACTTGTGTGGTAACCTGATGCGACCCTATGTCCATGTTATTGCTCTTTTTCGCTGTATATATTATATAATTAACTGTAAGACTTTAGAAAATGTATATCTAATTCTTAATAAATTAATATTAATATCAGACTCTCGCTTTTTGAGTCTATGGGGTGATTTTAAATTATTTAGCGAAGATTAAGAATGCGAACAGCCCAATAAACTGAACAACAAGTCAAAATATGAAGAAAAAACAACGGGTTGCACTCCAGGAGTGCCGGCAGAAGTGAAAACTTGAACATATATTACTTCCTTGCGGTCTACTCTCCCTCCGTCTTACGAATTTTCGATCAGGTCACGTGTCCTGACGCGAGTTTAACATTTTTCATCACAAAAAGTGTGCACAACACCGCTAAAGAAGTTTTCACTTTAAAAAAAATCGGCTCGGCTCTCTTGTGCGATCAGCAGCCCGAGTACGATGATGATAGCGCGCGTAATGCTAAAATGTCAACATTGACAACGCCAGAGAGCGAGCAAGCCTTTGCGCGGGACCTCGCCCAATCAAAGTGAAGTTTCAGCGTCAGCCGAGTGGCGCGACGCAAGAGTTTGTCGCCATCGTGCTCGAGCTGCAGCTTGGCCTTATGGAAAAGATTATTTTGTGAATAAAGTTTCGCTAACTGTTTAAAGTCAGCCCGTGTTATTATTATACAATATCTAGTCAGACATGCACAGTAAAAAAATTGGGTTAGTTAAAACGACTTATTTTGTAATAAATAATTAACTTTAATATTATTAGTTTCATTTTTAGCCTTTCATATTTTTTACTACAAAGTTCCTTTGCAGGTTCTTTTTCTATAATTGGATTTTGTGGTGTACCTTATGCCTTTTTAGCAGCAAATGGCTATTGGAGGAGCTGGGAGCGTGTCCTAAATATTTCATTATCACTTCAAAATGCAAAAAAAAACACCCTTTTGGGTCAGTCTCACTATTCCCATTGCGTTTATATACCGCTACTATTCGCGACCAATAAAACGCTCGATATTATGACCTCTTTATTATTGTTTTGAATCGGTGGTTGCATATGCTCAATTGCTCAAAATAGCGGCCAACCGAACTGCGTAAAATGTTAATGCAAATACCACCACAAAAGTTTGAGGAATTTTAGTTTGCCGCTGTAAATACAATTATTAGATATACATAATTTATAAATAAACAATTACTGAAAGCCCAAATAAAAATTTTTGATTTGTCTTTTCTGTAGGATAGTATATTATTTTACAGCCGACGTTTAAAAAACCGCTCCAAATGGGAATAATGAGATATTTTGTAGGAGAACATAAGTCTCACTATTACCATTCGGCGTTTCGTAATTCAATGGGAATAGTGAGACTGATTTGAAAAAAATGTGCAGTCTCAGTATTACCATTGCAATGGGTAATGGGAATAGTGAGACTGACCCACCCTTTTTCCAAAATGTCTACTTTACCAAAATGAAACTTTCCTAAAACGTCGTCCCACGTCTTTCCTAAAATGTCCTCCCACAACGTCAACTTGTCTTACTTTCTTAAAATGTATTTTCCAAAAAAATCTCTGAAGTGACTTCAAAGGAACCGACGATAAGGAACATTTGTGCAATGAAATGAAAATACAAGTTACAATTTAAGTTCATTTATTATAAAAAATTTCACTAATGTCTTAGACCAACACATATACACTGCTTATGCAAATGCTACCTGACTTTAACACGCGCGCTGCGTGTGAGGATCTGAAACAACAATAAGCAAGATTAAGCAACGTTTAAGGCGACTACAGCACCTAAATTAAGAGTTTATGATGCGTAGATAAGCATGACGCACTGCATTAAATCGAAGAAAAAAATACTACGGCAATATTCAGGACATAAAATAGATAAGTAGTTAGCTGAAAACATGATTCAGCACTTTTGGTTCGATAGAAAAAGCTCACAAAGTCACCTCTAATACCCAATATTGTGTATCTCTTAAGCTGTAAAAACGATAGTAAAATGCACACAGGAACTTGAATTTGCTATCAAAATGTTCGTGATTGAACACTCTCGATAGTTATCTTTCCATAAATCTCATTTTTCTAACTTTCGAACATGTTTTTACGCACGCACGCTGTCATAGTCCGTAAACTTCGTGTATCGACACTGTTCGCACTGCCGGCCCAGGCCTGTTGAGAGACGGAGATGGCACTATTCCTAAGTGTGCTGCCTTTATCAGGTGCTGTAGTCGCCTTAACGTGGTTACGTTCTGATGATTCAACAAACATATTGGTGACTTTCAATTGGTGAAAATTGAAGATGTGACTTCAGCCCACGAAACTGAACAACTTTCCGCAGAGAACATAGGTTGAAATATGAAAAAAAATGCTCAAACGGCTGGACCAATTTTGTAGGTATTGTGGTATGCAGACCTTCATGGAGGATCGGGCATAACGCAACTTCTTTCTCATTCGGTCATTTCGAAGAAGATAATTCGAATATCACTTTAAAAGGTTTGAAATGGTATTCGATGTCAACATTCGAAATGATTGAAGATCTGGGCTTGCGCCATTCATTGTAGAGAGCTCGCGGAATAAGTTTTTGTATGCGTTCATAGGCGTGCAAATAGCACTTTCCTAAGCGTTATATAATTACAAGTATCTGTGTATACATTTATAATAAACAACAAGTGTATTTAAAGTGCCAGTAATTGTTTATAATTATAGTACCTGTCAGAAGAGCTACGACTTTCACTATTTGCCCCCAGAACAGGTATTACAGTATGGAGGTAGCTGACCACCTGGATTAACACATGACGATGTAACACTCAGAGTAAGTGTTGACTGATTGCAAAATTATTTAAATTTTATGTATCACTTTTTCATTTCGCTTTGTTTATGTGTTTTGTTGTGTGTATTGAAGTGAATAAAGCTGTTATCTATCCATCTATGTAATCCTGTTATCCCTTATCGGGGATATAGGGCTCGCAATCTTCTCGGTTTAGTGCGAAGCTTCGATGCCCTTCCAGCCGAGACCAGTTGATGCAGCTTCTTTATCAACTGGATTAATTTTCGATTTAGCTTTGATTAAGATTTAGCTTGACCGATTATTTTTAATTTTTGATTCAGTAGGTCTAAGAATAGGGCATACACTATTTTTTCCCGAATTACTACGGGAACGAAGTCCTGTGCGAAAAGCTGGAAAAAAATTAAAATAGTATACTAGTGTACATGCCTGTCACTGCTTGGCTCGTCGGCTGGGCTCGGTGGCGGTGGGGGGCGGCGGGGGGCCCTTCTTACCGAGCTCCTCCACGTGGCACAAGATCAGGGCCGAGCGCTCCTCTGGGATGTGCTCTAGGGCCACGTACCTATAAATGGGAAATAACTCTAGTAAATAAAAAAACATTTTATCCGCTCTCGATCAGAAAGTCTAAGTAGCAAAACGTCTAACAGAGCGAAACGTCCAATGAGCAAACGATTTCCTACATAGACGTTCTGCTACAAAGACCTCTTGATAGTTAGCCGTTTTGTTTGTTACATGGACGATTTGCGTTTGCTCTGTAACGTTTTGCTACTTAGACTTTCTGGGAGCGTTTTTCAACAAATGACACAAGTCAGTTTTAAGACATTGTCTAAGTGGTTAAATGTTTGGTACATTTGGTTAGCGTGGTGGACTATGGCCTAAGTCCCCTTCGTGTCGAAGGTGGGACGGCTGATAAAATATAAATATAAATCTGTTTTGCACCTATCAATGTATTTTCTTTATTTTCGTTTAGATGGAAGTACACACATCAACGCGGTCTAGTGATATTGCACGATTTTTCATACAAAAGAGGTATGTTTGATAAACTCTATTAGAATACTCGAGACACATGGAGTGCTATAATTTTCTGACGAGCAAGTGCTAAAACTGAATTTTTAATTCTAGTTAATAAATTTTGTTTTACTTTAAATTTATGAAAACGTGACGAAAATGAAAGGTTTGTTACGTACCTGAGCCCATGTTCGTTACTTATTATGCCTATGCACCTGCTTCATGTTTGTTACGCGCATGATTCATCTTTGTTACGCATATGTCATATTTGTTACGCATATGTAATATTTGTTACGTACCTAGCGTCGTGTTTGAGCGAGTCGTGCACGGCTTGCAGCGCGCTCGGGTTTTCTTTAATCAGCGCCTGCGTCTTGTGCGTGATGGATCTCGTCTCCAGTAACAACTGGCGTAGCGCTGTCTTAGCTGCGCTTTGCTTGTCTCGTTGGTAGTCGCGGAATTCTCTTTCCATCTAAAATAATAAAGTTTTTTTTTAAACAAGTCCTAACAACATAAAAAAATCTGAACTAGCCGGTTGTTTGTTCTTTTAGACATTTCTATTCTAGTGTTAGATATGACTGGCGTATAGGTACGGACCGCCGCAACTCAGGTTACCACAGGCGTGCACTCTGTGCTGTTGTGACAAGAGCGGTTTTCCAATGAAAATGGAGTAACCTGATGCGCTGGCCTCTGTACTACGTAGCACATTCAATGACATATTTTATTTTTCACTTTTTTGAAGTAAGTTTAATTTTTTGTGTAAATAATAGAAGCATGAGAAACATTGTAAGTGTTAAATTAGGGTTGTCGTCAATTTCCCTGTGATTCCATCATTAGATCCTGACTTGGTGACAATGAGACCTCGGAGTATACTCAAAATCCACGGTGATAGAAAAACCTCCTAGCTATATTCAAAATACTGAACCAGTATCACTCAAAGAACACATTTATGAAAAAAAATTTTTTTTGTTTTTAATATTTTTTCGATGGGTATAGTTCATTTTTTGCCTAAACGTAGACATTACTCCTACACCAGGCACGCGAGGGGTGCGGGTAGCGCGAGGGGGGTGCACCCGAATGGTGTCTACGTTTAGAAAAAAAAATCCTACCGAAAAAAAAGTTCTGTAAGTGATACTGGTTCAGGATTTTGAATATAGCTAGGAGGTTTTTTTCACCCAGTATAAGTAATAAAAACATTAAAAAAACGTATAAACCAATAGGTCAGAATGGCTTGTGAATGGTTCCCAAAGTGATTCAAACTATACTGAGTAAATGTACAATAAATGTGCTACTATGTACTGCAATTGAAACAAAATGTACTTTAACGCAAGTTTAGAAAATACAATATGAAAGTGAGCAGCCATTCCGACGTAAGGATGGCGTGTAAACTTAAAACTGTAGACCTTAGTTTAAAAAAGCAATGCCTAATAAATGTACGACTAATGAACTAACAAGTAAACAATTTAAAATTTTGTAACTTTTATACAAGCGATGATATTGAAAATAGTATGTAAGCAGCCATCCACCCCATAAAACGACGTATTTTTATTTTTGGGGGGCACCCCACCCAGGATGGCGGTCTAATTCTACACCGAAGGTTCTGTTTTGATAAAGTATACAGGGCTTTAGGTATCTCTCTTTCAACCTCTCGGGTGGTTAAACAGTCCATGAAACTGAACAACTTCCCCGAGGAACATAGGTCAAAATACGAAAAAAATTTATTGATCTCCCATACAAAATGCGCTATATGCTGATGCAGTTTGTATGGGAACTCAAAATCTTTTTTCGTATTATGACCTATGTTCCTTGTGGAAGTTGTTCAATCATATAGCCTGATTAACCACCCGAGAGGTTGAAAGAGAGATACCTAAAGCCCTGTATAATAGAAAAATGTACATTAATTGTTCTCTTCATAACGCCATTAATATGAAACATCAAAGGTCTGGAAACAAGATATTAATGTGGTGCAATTCCTTGATTCAATCTTGAATGATAAATATTCACCCAACGCAAGCAAACCAATGCTTACTGGCTGGCCTCAACTGTTTATTTAGAAGTAGTCATAGAAACAAATAAAATTTCATTTCAAATGCCGACGCAGAAGTAATTTCTTTGTTCCAGGGGAACCATTCACAAACCATTCTGACTCTTACAAAAAACTAACCTGCGAAGTAACCTCCAACTACCCTATGAAATAACCGTCAACTACCTTTAACTATCCTGCATAATAACCTCTAGTTACCATCAACTATCCTGCGAAATAACCTTGTAACTGGAATCAAATACCTATCCTGCTAAATAACCCCGCAACTGACCTGCGTAGTGCTAGAGTAGTGCGGCGCAGTGGGTTCTTGCTTCAGTTGTTGTTTCACATCTCTCCAGTGCGCGATACACGACACGCCGAGCTATGTTAGTAGCGCGCGGAATTAACGTGTAGATCTTAAGTACCTATCCCGAGAAATAAACTCAACTATCTTGTGTAATAATCTCCAACTACGCAATGACCTCTAACTAACCTCAACTATCCTGCAAAATAACCTCCAACAACCTTAAAAAGAACTTTATAACTACCACAAGTATCTCAATTAAGTTGCCAAATAACCAACTACCCTACGAAATAACCTCGCAACTATCCTGCGAAATAAGCAACTACCAGCAACTACCCTGCGAAATAAGCAACAACCATCAACTACCCTGTGAAATAACCATCAACTGTCCTGCGAAATAACCTCCAACTGCCGTTAACTGACCTGCGTAGTGCTAGAGTAGTGCGGCGCGGTGGGTTCTTGCTTCAGCAGTAGTTTGACGTCCCTCCAGTGCGCGTTACACGACACGCCGAGCTCTGTGAGTAGCGCGCGGAATTTGTCGCGACGTTTCGACGACAGCGTCGATATGTGTTGAGAGAAGAGGCGCTCCTAAAATTGTAATTGGTAATTGCTGAAATTGGTTATTTTACTTTTACTTCCCGTGAGAATTTGGGAAAATTATGCAGCCTGTGTTACTCAGGGACAATGTAGCATTCTAATGGTGAAAGAATTTTCCAAATTGACCTAGTTTTGGAGCCTATTCAATGCAAACAAACAAATAAACGCTACACACTCAAAGGCCCACACTAAGGTTATCCCTTGTGTCGTGGGTCCCTCGGAAACACATAAAGACAAACACAAACACCCATAACCCGAGAACAAACATCTGCTTTTCACACAAATGTTTGCCCCGACTGGGGATCGAACCCAGGACCCGCCGATCAAGAGGCAGCGTCACTACCACTCGACCAAACCGGCCGTCAACAAAAAAACAACAATAAAATATTAATCTTACAATACAAAAAGTCTTAATAAAAATCACATCAAATTAATCAAATCAATTATCAAATTAATCTTACAATCTTCTTCGTATCGTGTAGGTATGTATAGTCAAATGTGAGGCAAACTTGGCTAACCCTGGTGTCAGAGTTAACGACTGTAGTCAATCGATAACAGCCGGGACCGACAGCTTAACGCGCCTTTCGAAGCATCAAAACGCTCGTGATAAATTGCTACTTTTGGTCACCCATCAGGTACCCTGCTTCTGTGTACGTTGCTTACAGTCACTGATCGGTTGAAATCAGCGAGCAACACTGAGCTACGAGTGCTTAAGGCGACTACAGCACCTAAATTACGATTGTATGATGCGTAGATAAGCATGACGCACTGCATTAAATCGACGAAAAAAATACTACGGTAATATTCAGGACATAAACTAGATAAGTAGTTTGCTGAAAACATGATTCAGCACTTTTGGTTCGATAGAAAAAGCTCACAAAGTCACCTCTAAATACCAATATTGTGTATCTTTTAAGCTTTAAAACGATAGTAAAATGCACACAGGAACTTGAATTTGCGATCAAAATGTTCGTGATTGAACACTCTCGATAAGTAGTTAACGCATTTTTCGATTTAAGCTGTTACCTTTCCATAAATCTCATTTTTCTAACTTTTGAACATGTTTTTACGCACGCACGCTTTCATAGTCCGTAAACTTCGTGTATCGACACCGTTCGCACTGCCGGCCCAGGCCTGTTGAGAGACGGAGATGGCACTATTCCTATGTGTACTGCCTTTATCGGGTGCTGTAGTCGCCTTAATGTAGATAAGTACAATACCTTATCGTCTTTGGTGAGTAGCTCGGCCAAGCTGTACCTATGGTCCTTCTTGAGCTGTTTCTTGGCCTCCCGCCACGCCAAGTCAGGGTTGCGGACTAAATCTGCCAGTAAGGCATTGAAATGCTGAAATACAAGCATATGGTGGTGTAAGACAGCGGAAGAATGAATAGTAAATGTCTAGTATATAGTATATGTCTGTGTATTTATATAAATTATTTATATATTATATGTATGTGTGGTTGTATTTATATGTAGTTTATATTAGTATTTAGATTTCAGTGGTTAATTGTGCACGTCTGTCTTTATTTATTTTACGCCTCTCACTGTCCCAGGTCTGCTGGAAGAAATTTCTTAAAGAAATAAGCTGTGCCTTTTGTGTTCGTTTTTCTATTTGTCTGTAATATTTGTGATTTTTTCTGTGTACAATAAACTGTTAAATAAGTAAATACCTAAAGAAAAATTGATAGTATATAAGGATACTTAGATAAATACACAACAAATAAGTTTGAGCATATAGGCTCAGGAATTGAGTAAATAATTGAAAAATACGTCGTTTTATTATTGTTAGAGATTTTTGAAATTTGTACATTTTTGTTATGTAAATGTAAATTGAGAGATCCCGTAGATATGTTAAGAGTTATAGGTAAAGAGACAGGACTTGTCGAATAGAATAGAATAATGCTTTATTTTATGAAACCTGCAACACTGTAATTATACACAAAGCACAAAATTTCAATAAATACAAAAAAAATATAAACTCAAGCATTTCGCCCGGGCAGTGGTGGCTCTAGGGTGCCCCCCTTCGAAACGAAAGGGATTTAGGCCATAGTCCACCACACTGGCAGTGGGGACGTATATGTCCTGTTAAAAAAAAAATGTGAAGGACTAAGCGCGCGGGAAACGACTGGCGAGCCGAGCACTGTGCGCCTTCGATACGCTGATGAACTATGTATACGTCACGTATAGGTAGGTACTGTGGAGGCTTTATGCCTCTCACGTTAACCCTCTACTTCGAACGCCTTTAGCCGAAGGTTCGCTCTTCAATCTGATTCGGGTCATTTCGCGCCTTTTTGTATTGAATGACGCATTCCGCCATGATCCTGGCAGACTTACAGGGAGAAGGAAGGATATTGTAACTTTTGTGCCCGTAATAAACTTTACTTTTGCAAAGACGCAATACCCCAGACAATCTGCACATCTGTATAATCGTATGAACCAAGGATTAAATATTTATGCGTTAACACTTTATAATTGTAAAAAAAAATTGACTAATTGGCTTACATTCAAGAAATACGAAGACATTGAATCAATTATTCAAACTATCGAGTAAATTAAACATACACACACACCACTCACATGCATACACACTAACACACACATTCACGTAATGTAATGAGTAATTTATTTTGCTTAAAAGGAGATTCAAACACCGTACACTATAAAAATTGTAAGTTATTGAAATAAACATTTTTAATTTATTTTTTTAATTCCCTTCCGCGGTTCAGGTTTCTCTATCAATAAATGCCATAAAGTGATTCTCTTTTTCCTGGTCACCAGCCCATCCCGGTTACCAGCTCCCTCAGAGCTACGCTATAGTACACACACTACTAACCTGCACGGCCTCATCCCGCTTGTGGTACTCCCTCTCCTTGTCTCTGTCTCGCAGGCTGGTTGCGAGCGCTCGCTGGACCTCTCGCTCCCTCTCCTTGATGGAGGCCTGCGCACGCGCCTCCCGTTGCCGAGCCGCCTCGCCTTCCGATGCAGAGCCGTCCGATATTGAGTCATGTTCCTCCTCTGCGTTTGCTTCTATGTCCTGGAACAGATTGATGATTTAGTTTAAATGAAATGAAATCCACACTTAATATTATAAAGAGGAAAGATTTGTATTATTGTATGTTACGAATAACTTAAAAACTACTTGACCGATTTCAAAAATTCTTTCACCATTAGGATGCTACATTATCCCTGAGTAACATAGGCTACATAATTTTCCCGAATTCCCACGGGAACGAAGTCCCAAACGGGAGGCTAGTCATAATTATGGCTAAAGTTAAATCTATGCTACAATGACCAACAGTAAAAAGTAAGAACTAGAGTAACCTAAGCAAAAGGAGCCACGCTCAGCATTGTGCTGTACAAAAAACAGTACAGCGCTGGTTGTAAGCTTGGCCCTGTTGGTCCCATAGAAAAAGTTGTTCGTAATCATCCCTCAATGTTTTCAATTTCACCCTGTAGTTACTGAATTATCTATTTATCTATACACTCATGCCTGTAATCCCTTTTGGGGTTTTTTTATTATAATACTATGTTTTAACTCTTGATAATCTTATAAGATGTTTTAACTCTTGACCCCAATCTTGACCAAGGTCATAGATTAACCCAGAAAATGCCAATTAAGGCACTGGTACTCCCACGCACCGACGGAACACAGCATGCTGTTTGGCGTCGGACTTCAGTAGGAGGGTGGTCACGAACCAGACGGCCCTTTACAGAGCCTACCAAACCGCATGAGAGCATAGGACACCTCATATTCAGAAAAAATGAAGTTTCGTTGCCTGGGATGGATTACTAGGAGGCAGGTCTCATTTGTGTTTCCTTAGTAGCCTCTTACGACACCCACGGAAAGAGATGGGGTTGTGTTATTCTCAACCGATCACCACACGGCCAAAATGGGGGTAAGCATAACGTCATGTGTTTTTTTTTAAAATAACATGGTGTGTGGTGTGTGTGACATGGTGGAAGGATTATCTCCATAAATCTGAACAAATTTCCTCGAAAAACGTATTAGAAAATCGTAACACCTCTCCATACAACTTGTGGGACAATTTGCTGATCCCACAATAGCCCAGTCTGTGGGGAAGTGCAAAGGCCTTTGCCAATGCATTTTCTACGCCACCTTTTGCAATCAAAAGGTGGCGTAGAAAATTTTCTCGAGTCCGTAATTTCAAGTCCGTAAGTCCAGCGGTTTGGGCTGTGCGTTGTGTATCCCCCAGTCAGTTTATCATTTTATATATTAGATTTTTTAAATATTATTTTTTCCGTCGCTTGTAACTTTTTACCTATAAGACTTACAGAATAATCATGTATGAAAAAAATGTAGGCAATTTTGTCTTCTTTGAACCTTTCATAGACACTTTTGTGATTTAGTAAACAATTGAGAAGTTATTTAAAATATACCTAATTTTGGCACCTTTCAAGATGGCGGCTAACGCCTGGGTCCTCCAAGGTCGAGAACTTGGATTTTTATGAACCTGCCATACCTAAACAATATTGTGTCAAAACATTTTCTACGCCACCTTTTGCAATGCAAAACTACCTACAGACTGAGCTACAAGTTGTATAGCGAGGTGAAACAATTTTTTGTTTTTTCTTATTTCGACTTATGTTCCTTGGGGAATTTTTTTAAGTTTAGTGGGTTGAATTTACATCCTTAATTTTGATACGTATAGCACAGGGCTTTAGGTATCTCTCTTTCAACCTCTCGGGTGGTTAAACAGTCCATGAAACTCAACAACTTCTCCAAGGAACATAGGTCAAATACAGAAAAAAATTTGATCTCCCATACAAAATGCGCTATATGCTGATGAAAATTGTATGGGAACTCAAAAATTTTTTTTCGTATTTTGACCTATGTTCCTTGGGAAAGTTGTTCAGTTTCATAGACTGATTAACTACCTAAGAGGTTGAAAGAGAGATACCTACAGCCCTGTATAAACCCCATTATTTAAAATATTGCAAAACTTGGACATTTCATGATTGCATAACTTGTCCTTATAGTCTAAGAAAGGAAGCTAGTGGACCCCCGCAATAATTTCTCAGGCGACAAAACTTTGCAGTTTGATAAAGTTTCATGAGTTAAACATTTTTTTAAAATATCCAAAAAAAAAACATATCCGAAGTTAGGTATTTTTACCTAAATTCTAAAATCCTTAATATCTTTATACGGAAAAATTCTCAGTCAAAACTTTTTCCCTAAGAAATATTATTTTAATGTAGACAAACAATATGCAAAATATCAAAAAAAAAGTAAAACTACTAGCAGTCTTTTTTTAATGAAATGTGTTTTTTTAATATATCTGGCACTGGAAAATTTCTCAGTATTTTTTTTTTTGTTAAGTGATTTTACTGTCTCATTTCGTACGAAAAGCACTAAACTCCAAAAAATATTCCAATACACTATATTATTTTTATAAATTGCATTTTTACTAGCAGTGGAAAAATTCTCTATCAGCTTTATTTATTGTAATAATTACACAATTTTTTTATCTTTTATGTATCACAATATCCAAAAAAATATCGAGTGCATAAAAGAAGTAAATCATAATACGGAGCGATGCGCAAGAACGGGTGAATGATCGTGTAGCGGGGGGCGGACCGGAGTGCGGCGCGGGCGGAGGCGGCGGCCGATCGCCCGTCGCCCGCTCGCTCGCTACTCACTAACTCGAGATCAGTGGTTTCATTCGCACGTGTGTTTTGAAATAATTGTTGTCATTGATGAACTGTGTGTGCTGTGTGGCAAAAGCCTCACCTCACTGGAGACAGTGACAGTGAAAAAAAAAGGAGTGGAAACGTTAGAAAAATGCAGCACTAAAAGAGACGACGGACTGCAGAATGAGCATCGAACGGCTTGCCTAAAGTTCCAAGTACATACAAGTACATAAAAAGTCGCGTTTTTAATGTACATGTATGAAACATATGCCAATCGATAGAGAAAATAATTACAAACAACAAATACTGAATGACAAAATGTCGTAAGTGATATATTTTCTGAGTAATTTCAGTTTGAAAATGTAAAATATATTTAAAAGAAAATAATCATTTAAACTGATTTACAAGTCCATTATCATCATTTTAAAGCATCCCCGTGATTCCTGTAATACTAAAATAATAGGATTAAATGCAAAAAAACATGTAAAATACCTAGTCTTGCCATAAATATTGTCAAAAAAATAAATTTTAATGCAAATAATATTTTACTTTTACAGTGTGTTAGTTTTATACATAAATATAAAACAATTTAAAATATAAAAATCTTATTCGAAGTGGTCTCCATTGGCTGCAATACAGTCCTATAAACGTTGAGGCCAGTTATCAATAGAAGCACGCACTCTTTCCATGGGAAAATTCTTCACTGCCAATCGTATGGATTGTTTTAGGGACTCCAAATTATCATGGCGTTTAGAGCAAGCCGTATTCTCTAAAACTGACCAAAAATCATAATCCAGCGGATTAAAATCGGGACTAGACGACGGCCAGTCTTCAGCTCTGATGAAGTCCGAAACGTTCGCTTCTAACCAAGACTGCGTGGACCGAGCTTTATGACCCGACGCCGAGTCTTGTTGGAAAGACCATGCTTGGTTATTGAACATGGTGTAGTTAAGGGGCTTAACTACCTTCTCAAGAATGGTATCTTGATACACTTGTGCCGATGTTTTGATACCTTTTTCGCAAAAATATGGCTCAGTCACTCCTTCATAGCTAACACCCCTCAGTTTGGTTAGGACACTGACTTTTGATTTTGACTTCGTATCAATGACGGCATAAGAACTAAGAAGTGGCTAGTACTTCAACATAATGAGTCGAGAAATAAGTACTGATAAGTCCTCTTATCCCCCCTGATCCACTACATGATATCAAGACTAAATAATCCTTGTGGAGGTAACCGGTGGGTACACCAGATCAGAAGGGAATCACTTGAATGTCCAAAAGAAAGATGATTCCATGCTACGGAAAGCGCTTAAAGCCGGCTACTATCAACGCTTGTGCACGGTGCAAGTCACGTTAACAAACTGACTGACTTGACCTGCCCGTCTAACATAAGCGCGGTGACAAAACTTCTCTACGTATGCTGTCTTATTAATTCTTTATTAAAACGAACGTGACAGCATGCGTACAGAAGCTTAGTCACGCCCTCCTGGCGCGGTAAAGAACAGCCCTGTGGTTCATTAACAGTGGTGAAGAGGGGGACCGGAAGAGATGTGGCTCGTGACACTTATCCCCTCACCCCATACTCTTTAATACTTATGGATTTGAAATACTGATGGATGACTCAGGCTAGCAAGGATTTTGTTTGATATTGATTTCACCGAAAACATATTTTACACATTTTTTTGCATTTTATCCTATTATTGTAATATTACGAGAATTCAATGACGCGGGATACTTTAAAATAATGAAAATGGACTTTTAAATCAGTTAAAACGATTATTTAATTTTAATTATATTTTACATTTTCAAACTGAAATTACTCAGAAAGTATATCACTTACGACATTTTGTCATTCAGTATTTGTTGTTTGTAATTATTTTCTCTATCGATTGGCATATGTTTCATACGTGTACATTAAAATCGCGACTTTTTATGTACTTGTATGTAGTGTATTTTAAATGTCACAAAAATTAAACAAGTAGTGTATCTTGAATGTTACAAAAAGTAACCAAATATCATCGTGTTACTTATTAATTTAATTATTAAAAAATCAAACGTGTTGTCGTTTTAATAATTAAAGAGTAAAGTTCTAGTAATATGAGGTCCCGATGTATGTATTAGCTACTTATGAGTATGTTAAGATAGCACAAAAATGTGTATAAATAATAATTAATAGTTTTTGTAAAGTCAACAAAGTAGACATCTAAGCAGGCCTGCTCAAAACGGATGCGATTATTTCAGAAAGTTATCTGTATATGTATGGATTTTCTTGAGGTAGCGAAAAAGTCACGAATCGTGGTCATTTACGTGATGTAATTTTTAAAACCTAACTCAAAACTATCTCCATGAGTGTTATTTTTATTATCTCACAATAATAAATATTAAATAAAAAAAGGAGTTGTAATCTATTGCAACCTCGTCGCGTCGCGTCGTGACTTTTGCGCCACCCAGTTGTAGTAGGTATTTAAGTCTAGAACCTGATTGTAAAATGATCCTTTATTTGATTATTTAGTTTAAATAAACATATATAAATCTAAATGTAGTCTTATTGCAATACATACCTACTTATATTTTTTCCTACATATGTGAAATTCTTATTAATACCTATTAAAACTGCAAAGACCGGGGTGGCTACACAAAGACATATTTAGTAGATAGGCCCTGTCTATCTACCTACCTACTTATCTAATAAACACTTATTACTTTTAAAATACTTTTCCATTCTTATAAATCTTTTATAAGACAACATTCAAAGTGTCAAGTATAGCGTGTTCTTGACTGTACCTAGCTGAACGTAATAATAAAAGGTAAAAAATGCTTTTCTATGCTCAAAAAATACTTTATCTAATGCTGTAAGGAAAGTAGGACTTGAAATAATATTTTTCTTAGTAAATATTTTTTTCATTTTCAAAGCTCTATATCTCCGAAAGTATATAACTTTCGACATTTTATCATTCAACACTTTCGTTTTGAAATATTTTTCTCTATCGATTGCCGCAAGTTTCATCAGTGGCCGACAACATTTTCAGTTTCCATAGTGGGGCTCCCGAAGGGTGATCACCTTAAAGTTTAGGTATGCCAGGCTCCATACAAATATGTTCGTTGCTCTTTTACGAATAAAACCATCCCTAATATATGATTGAGAACATAACATAATATACTTAGTTGAATTTCTTTAAAAAGCACAAAAATGTGCAGCTAATATTGCAATGAATAATTTGTGTACTGAGTTTTTTTAGTAATAACTAATAAAGCAATAATAACATTTTTTATTATTTTTTTCTTGGAATTTTATTTCATGTTTACTATCACCCCTGAATCGGACGTCGCTGTACAAAACCACCTCCTATATAAAAATGAGTCATGGTCATGGGTAACTTGATGTGTCGCTTTCTGTACAAGGCGAATTTTTATTCGCTGATAAAAGCGGCAAAATAGCTACTACTCAACGTCCGCTGCATCGAGTACCGCCGTCGCGCTCTCCGCCCAGCGCCCACGCACACACTAAACTGTACTCAATGAGTACACGTATAGGGTACATTATTCCGTAAACGCGCGATACATAAATTGGTCAACTCCAAATGTCGATGTTCTGCATGTTTTTTTTTTTGATATTTTCGTTTTGAGTGAAGATGAGACTATCTAACATAATTTAAAAAAAAAATTGAACGGAGAAATTTTCCATGACGAGATTTTAGTAATTTTAATTTGGTGAAAGATAAGGTGAGTGGGGCAAAGTGCGCCTAGCGGGTAAGTGCACCTGCTAGTAATATTTCAAAAACTGCTAATAGGATACTAGGAACGACATCTTTCCATGATAGAATGTACTAAAATATACTTCTTTGTAATTGTCATAGATGTCTCTAGTAGCACAGGTAATAGATATCCGCCATTTTTCTTTCACTGTGATTCAAAGTTGTTAGCAGACATGACGTCGAAATAGTAATCCTCGTGAATACCAAAAAAAAAAGTTTGGAACAAGAAGTAATTGAGGTAAGTACCCAATTTAATTGTTTTACTTTAGGATTTTGACTTTATTTCACTTCTATCGTGTTTATTTGACATATTTTTTGGAAATCAAATATTCTTACCTAAAATTTTTCAAGTTGGCTAAGTGCGCCATATATGGCGCACTTCGCCGCAATCCAGAGGTAGCAAACATTTTAAAACCTGATTTTATTTAATACGCGGTTGTCTTAACATTTGTGCGTTTGACTTATATATTGTATATAGATAGGTAGGCTTTTAATGGCGCGTTTTTTTTAATTTATTAATCTTTATTAAAAACATAAGTAAAATTATAATTATCTAACTAAGTATACCCCATTTCAAATGAGAAAAAACTGGTTTGATTTTCCTGTGTAGCAACAATTTCTTTATAAATCTTTCAGTGCAGTTTTCTACACTTTTTACACTAAACACTATATAATAATTTTATAAAGAGGAAAGATTTGTATTTTTGTATGTTACGAATAAACGTAAAAACTACTGAACAGATTTTGGTGTTTGGTACAGAGATAGATTAGAACTTGGGGAGTACCATAGGCTACATAATTTTCCCAAATTCCCACAGGAACGAAGTCCCGCGCGGAAAGTTAGTTGACAATATTTTTGACGATAAAGGAGTGTTTCCTGTCTCCGGTATTTTGAGTACTTCACCTCCGAGTGAGGTTCAAAAATTCTACCCTGAATGATATATTAATCAGTGATATATCAATTTACGTTGATATATCAATAAGTCAGTCAGTTAGTGTGTTTAAATTCTCTATAACGTTTTGCTATTTATGATTTTTGTTTAAGATGGGGCGCTATGTACGGGAAAAAGACGGGCCTTCATATACAAAAACAGCTCTAAATATAGCTGTTGAAGCCGTGCAGTCGGGCAGGCTATCAGGATACGCAGCCGCGTCAAGGTTTAACATACCAAGAAAAATGTTAATACAGAAAGTTTTATAACCTTCAAGGTTTTTTAATAATTTTTAAATAAACAGACGTACTGAATAAAAAAATACTGATTGCAATATTTTTGGTCTTTAATTTTACTACTCACAGGCCAATAGGCGTCACAATAGGACCCTTTTCTTTCATATGTATATCTCGACCAACAGGTATCCATGAATTGCTACATGGAAGATTTTTTTTACAAATAAATATCCATTAGGTACTTAACTACCTCTTTAACTATCATTGTAGTTTTGAGGAATCTTTTAAAGCCTCTTGACCAAATTATTTCATTGAAACACTAATATACATTATATGGTTATAACCAGTAGGTATCCATTATTCAAAACAAAAACAGTTTTCAACCCCTGATTTACAGACATATGGCGCACTTATCCGAAATTTGGTTTTGACACCGCAGAATCTTCTAGAATTTGATTAGCAAAAAAAAACTACAAGCAATGTGTTCGGTAGCGTGTTTTCTTGCAGAAAATGAGGTTGCTTTTATTGTAATGCTTCATTGTTGCGTTTTATGACTACCTGGCGCACTTAGCCGCTTTGGAGGCAAAGTGCGCCTAGTGTACATGTTTCCGCATTTTGCGAAAAAAGACGGTGTTTTACTAACAGATTCCTTTGACACTACATCCGTTGTTGTTCCCAAATATCACAGATTCTAAAATAAAGTCGATAATTGTCATCGGTGAATCTAAACAAAAGTTACACTTCTTCAAAGTCAAAGTTGAAAAAAGTATGGCGCACTTTGCCCCACTCACCTTAGTTTGATTTTAGTATGCAATTTTTTTTGGATTTTCTTACCCGTCATGGGAAATAACATTATGAGGACACTTGAGAAAAAAAAATCACTGAGAATTTTTGTGGTCAAAATTATGGACAAAAAAAAGTTTTCTTTAAAAAGTAACTGTTCTGATTTAGAAAAAAATTGGATTTTTATCAAGTTTCACGTTTTAGTGGAAAACATTCATTTAGTAAAAAAAAAATGGACTGAGGAATTAATGCATGGGTCTTCATAGAAAAATCCGCTTCATTGCCTAGACTATTATTACGGACTTGGCCAAATATTGCAAAACTTGGCTATATTATTATTTTCAACACATTTGCTCGTAAAGTGGATCTTATGTCATTGGTTTAAGGTTCATAATGATATGTATTACCCAGCCCGTGAGTAATAAAAATAAAGCACTAGTACGTAATGGTTATTTTTTTCTAAATTTCAGCAAAGAGATCAGATCTTTTTTTAAATATTTAAAATTAAGTGTAAATACTAAAATATTTGTAAATATCAATATAATTTCCACTAAATCATTTAAATTTAACAGAAAATTATCATTTATTTATGCTAAAACGTGAAAATATATAGTTAAGTATTTTTTGTATAATTTGGCTGTATGGCATACTTGTCAATGTGAATCTCATTTTGCGAGCGAAAAAAGAAAAAAATAATCGCGCCTCTTTTCAGATGTTTTCACTTGGTTTTCACAAACGGCATTTGTATCCATCAGATTGTTATTATTGTCAGAAATACAACACAAAAAATGTCTTCTTCAAGTGCAGAACAGGAAATCTACGTGAGTACACCGCCAGAAGTGATAGCTTGTTGCCGTCAATATCAAAGGGAAGTTTTTATTTCTTTCTTTCCTCGCAAATGTGTTGAAAAACGTCGTATGACACGCGTGC
Organism: Aproaerema taeniolella; assembly: GCA_949987775.1. Classification (NCBI taxonomy): domain Eukaryota; kingdom Metazoa; phylum Arthropoda; class Insecta; order Lepidoptera; family Gelechiidae; genus Aproaerema; species Aproaerema taeniolella. Next base: position 7,466,983 of record OX465271.1, read on the forward strand.
GCATTGGTTATTACATTCTCGGCTCCGTTGAGCCCTCGCCTCCTCTAATGTAATATCCAACTTAGCACACTTGTAGCATAATGTACCTTAAAAAAAAACATTTTAGGAAAAGAAAAATTTTCGTCGAACCCAAGATTAGATCTTCTGGGGTCGTGGGTTCAAGTACCATTCGTGCCGAACTGTTTCTTTTCCTAAAATTCCCTCAAGCGTTTTAAAAACACTAAATTGCAAAATTTGGGAGAATTAGAATAAAATTAAGGCGACTACAGCACCCGATAAAGGCAGCACACATAGGAATAGTGCCATCTCCGTCTCTCAACCGGCCTGGGCCGGCAGTGCGAACAGTGTCGATACACGAAGTTTACGGACTATGAAAGCGTGCGTGCGTAAAAACATGTTCGAAAGTTAGAAAAATGAGATTTATGGAAAGGTAACAGCTTAAATCGAAAAATGCGTTAACTACTTATCGAGAGTGTTCAATCACGAACATTTTGATAGCAAATTCAAGTTCCTGTGTGCATTTTACTATCGTTTTTACAGCTTAAAAGATACACAATATTGGTATTTAGAGGTGACTTTGTGAGCTTTTTCTATCGAACCAAAAGTGCTGAATCATGTTTTCAGCAAACTACTTATCTAGTTTATATCCTGAATATTACCGTAGTATTTTTTTCTTCGATTTAATGCAGTGCGTGTGCGTCATGCTTATCTACGCATCATAAAATCGTAATTTGGGTGCTGTAGTCGGCTTAAGAGATACATTTAATTTGATTTTCCACATTTCAAATACACGACTACTTTGATCAAGTTACCTCAATACTTGCTATAAAATTTTTAAAACAATGTAAAACATTTTGAAACCATGATCGACTCGGGACTCGAACCCATTGACTCTGATTGTAGTTACTAGCTCTCCTATTTTCGGCAAACTTCATGTTTCCGAAATTTCAACAAGGGGGGAGGGGGGAGTCTTATAAATGTGACCAGCTGTGACAAGGAGGGATAGGGGGTCAAAACATCATGAAATTCGTGTGACGTAATTTATGGATGACCCTTAAGAGTAATAAATCAGACATGAAAATTAAAAACGAAACAACTACAAAGTACCTAGTTTTGCATAGCTAGCACAGCCCGCGACAAACTCGTGCGTCACATCACTCAGATGAAGGTAAACCTTCACTTTGATTTTTTTATTTATTATAAGATGGGTTAACTCTTGATCTCAATCTTGACCATAAGGTCAAAGATGAGGTCGACGATGGAGCGAGTTAACCCAGAAAATGCCTATAAAGGCACTGGTACTCCCACGCACCGACGGAACACAGCAAGCTGTTTGGCGTCGGACTTCGGTAGGAGGGTGGTCGCCAACCAGACGGCCCTTTACAGAGCCTACCACACCGCATGAGACCATAGGAAGACACCTCATATTCGGAAAAAAATGAAGTGTCGTTGCCTGGGATGGATTAATCTAGGAGGTAGGTCTCATTTGTGTTTCCTTAGTCGCCTCTTACGACACCCACGGAAAGAGATGGGGTGGTGTTATTCTCAACCGATCACCACACGGTTGATTGCGCGAGAGCACCGCACAAAGGCTTGCTCGCCCTCTGGGCGTTGTCATTTCGAAACTTTTTAGACATTTGGCCGCGTTCTTTTCACGTTTTGCTTGAGTTGCTAAATTAAAATCGATAAATGGCGATAAATCTAAATTCATAGATAATTCGTATGCAATCAGAAAATCTATGATCGCGAAAACACGACAAGGTATTAGAAGCATTTATAGTTACGTTTTTTCTGTAATAAAATATTAATTGATAATATTATTATTGGAGCCCAACAGTGGGATCCCTTAGGCGAATCATAATAAGGACCCACCACACACCTTCCAAAGGTCCGGGACGTAATTGCCCGTGATTCAAGGAATATAGACAAATATAATAATAACTAGCTTTTTCCTGCGGCTTCGCGCGCAAACAAGTCTTTCAGTCACCCATTTCATTCTTGACCCCTTAGGAGATGATTTTCAAAAATCGCGAAACACGTGTCCATTTATTTGCTTCAAGGTATATCTTGACGAAGTTTCGAGTTAAAATTTCCAAAAAAATGGTTTTTTCCATACAAACTTTGAACCCCCATTTCACCCCCATAGGGGTTGAATTTCGAAAAATCCTTTTTTAGTGCTTGCCTACGTCATAAGACACCTTTTTGCCAAATTTCAGCTTTCTAGGTCTAATGGTTTGGGCTGGGCGTTGATGAGTCAGTGAATAAGGACCTCCAAATGTATACGAGTATGTATATAAGATAATAATATTGTATAGGTCAGAATGGCTTGTGAATGGTTCCCAAAGTGATTCAAACTATACCGAGTAAATGTGCGATAAATGCAGGGTTCGAAATTATCAAGATAATTACGCTTCTTGATAATTATCGGATAGTTATCGGATAATTATCACCAGTGTAAAAAAAAACATTTGTTATATTGGTTTATAACAAATTGTAACAAACCATTATTAAAAACAAATAAATTTAGATTTTTTTATTTAATATCGAACACAAATCAAGTCCTTAATCAACATGAATCAAAGGTATATTAAGTTAAAATCAGTTTTCGTCAGATTAGACATCCTTCTAATATCTTAATTTTATACTAATATTACTAGCATCCGAACAAAGTCCCGGGTAGGGTAAAAAAGCTATTCGTAAATAAATTAACTTAGATTGACCAAAGACGCCAAAGGAATATCTTCATCCGATGATGATTCTATTTCCATTGGCTTTGTTGCTTGTTATTATCAATCGATAATTATCCATCTGTTATTATCACGATAATTATCATGACAATTATCATGATAATTATCCGTGATAATTATCCTTTCGAACCCTGGATAAATGTGCTATTATGTACAGCAATTGAAACAAATTGTACTTTAACGCAAGTTTAGAAAATACAATATGAAAGTGAGCAGCCATTCTGACGTAAGGATGGAGGGTAAACTTAAAACTCTACACCTTAGTTAAAAAAGGAATACCTAATAAATGTACGACTAACGAACTAACAAGTAAACAATTAAAAATTTTGTAACTTTTATACAAGCGATGATATTGTAAATAATATGTGAGCAGCCATCCTGCCACCGATAAATCAAATCAAATGTCTTTATTCGCTGAAGTGTGGTTAATAGTAGATTTTACAAGTGCACAAAATGGTTTTGTGGACGAGTTATAAACTCTGCTTTTCACTTCGATTGCGAAGAAATAATAAAATAACAAATTTTATCTTTAAACTTCTGATTATTTTGGCTGTATGGAGTTTTCTATGCCTTACTATAGACCCATTTATGAGTAGATCACTTTGTGCACTAGAGCACAAAATGCGATTTTGTGCAGCCTATAGTAGATCGTTTTGTGCTCTAGAACACAAAAATCGATTTTGTGCAGCCTATAAGCTGCACAAACAAGCATTTTCCGAGCATGAGTAGTGAAAATACAGTTGTCAGTTTTACATTATTTTGTTCGCACATTCAAGCTGTCACCAGCATGCAAAATGGAACGGTACAGTAAGGGTACAGTCCAATTATTGACAATAGGTAAGTATGTAGATATGTAAGATAACGAGACAAGATCCGGAGTAATGAAATGAGCCATTACACTTACACATTCACACGCTCACGCGTGTAATCCCTAACAGGGTAGGCAGAGCATCACTGGTTCTAGAACCACTAGATGCCACGTTTCACACAAATTTTGTGGGTTAACAGATGGAAAATGTTGTATAATGGTGAGAGGTGGTCAGCCTTTCGCCCATTATACAGCAAAACCTCGCATCTCTTTTACAGACTTTCACTGTTTACCTCAAGAGAATAGGTACTATGTACAGGGACAACGGCACATCATGCTATCCAAAACTGTCAAATTTCTTCAATCGATTTTCAATTTTATCTCCAAGCATTAGAGTTTACTATCTATTGGGGAAATTTGACAGTTTGTGGTAACCTGATGTGCTGTTAACTATACATTCTAAGATTTTCTTTCGCTCCCAGTCCAGCATGGAAGAACTGATGAGCAATTCCTAATGTTTATTTTATTTTCATAGATGATGGTCATCCTTACTAATATTAAAAATGCGAAAGTAACTCTGTCTGTCTGTCCATCTTTCACGCCTTAACTACTGAACCGATTTGGATGAAATTTGGTAGATTAGAGTCTGGGAAAGAAGATAGGCTATATTTTATCCTACAGTTGGGCACGATATAACCTGTAGTCCACGCGGGCAGAAAGCTAGTATATTAGTAGTATAAGCTAGTATGAGTTAGGTATGTAGCGGGTTAAAGCACTGACGTCGCCAAAGAGCGGACAGGGCCAAGAGGCAATATCTTGACTGTAGCCAGATAGAGACACTAAACACTCAAAGGCCCACACTAAGATTTTTTCCTTGTGTCGTGGGTCCCTTAGACCATACACAAAGACAAACACGAACACCCATGGCCCGAGAACAAACATCTGCTTTTAACAAAAATATTTGCCACGACCGAGAATTGAACCTAGTACCCGACGATCAAGAGGCAGCATCACAACCACTTTTAATAAATTTAAGTCAATATACTTCTAATCACATTAATTTCGTTATGTATTTCTTAATTATAAGCTTATAATATTTATTGTTTCAAGCCTATTTTATATTTCATTTCCTAGTGGGGGATTCACCTTGCATGTCACCTTGTTAGCCTCTCTACAACATATCTCGCTCGCTATTTTCAGCTTCAATAATACAGTCCTGCTTACTAGAACAGTACTATTAGTTCCATGTTTAGACCAACCAACAAAAATAAATGCCACAACAGCGTGGCTTATTTCGTCACTGCCCAGGTCCCAGATCTTGATTTTAGCTAGACAGGAAATCAGTCATCAATTGGTCCGATTTAGTCACCAAAGGAGACAATTGGTCACCCTCCCACCCGGCGTCATTGTGGTAGGAAATAGTTACGTGGACGTTGAGGAGGGTCATGATGACCCGTATATTCAAGACATGATATTTCTGTGTTTTTAAGTATATAAGGTAAAATGTGCACTTAAATAGCATAGTTGGGATGTGATTTCACTAATGAAATATAAATACAAATAATTACAGTAAGTTTTAATTATAATAATCAAACTTCAAATTAACTCGCCAAAATAGGAACAATTTAGGATAACTTTCATTTTTGACTAATTTCTATAATACTATCAAGTCTTTTTAGTTACATATGGCCCTTTTACATACTTAACTACATTATCTTTGGAAAAAAATATTACATAACTAATTAGAATCCTCGTTACAAACACAATCAGAGCAGAAAGATACGATGTCTTCAGGACAAATATATTTGGAGCATCTTTGACATGTGTGCTTTGTCTTACGATCTTTTTTTGCTGGACATACTTGGCATCTTTTGCGAGCATTAGAAATCTTTGCTGGAGGCTCCTCTGATGATTCTCCGACAAAATCTCGAATTCTTTTGCGAATTTCACGTGGCAAGCGGCTTACATTCTGACGAATTTTCAAATGCTCGCTAATGAGAGCCAGACCTATGTTGTACCATCTTTGCCAAGATAACGATTCAACTGACGACTTGTAGAAGAATCTGTACTTGACTCTGGACGCTCTTACTGAGGTGATGGCGCGCGTCTGGTACTAGATTGCATTTGCCTACTAAGATCAGACAACGGAATATTATCATCATCACTGTCTGAACAGCCTTGTTCTGTATCACTTGCTTGACTACGAACACTAACATGATCCTCTTCTTCGACGTCGTCATTATCAGACACGGTAATATCCGAGTCAGAATGTTCAAGAATCGCTAAAATACGTCGATTTTCTCGCTTCTCCCGATCTATTCCTTTTTTTTTATTCAACTCCCTATGTCAATTTTTTTTTCAGTCAAGAAAAAAAAAACAAATAAAATGATATAAGACACAAAATAACACTCCTAATAACATTAACAGACAAAAAAGCAGAAACTAACAATAACTAAAAAATGGCGCGAAAGGCAAACGCCAGTTGTGAGGTTGGGTTTTTCAGATTTGCACGCGTGTAGCTCCTACAGCAGCCTTCGTGTGACTGATTGCACTTCAGATATGTTTAGAACATGTCATTAGCTCCAGCTACTGAGAAGTACGGCAACGTCGCATGCGCACTTACAAAAATATTAGAAAATTAAAACATGCAGGGTCATTTTGACCCAACCTCAATGACGCCGGGTTAAAGAGCTATAAGATTTTTCGGAACTGCCCAAAAAAAAAACTACTCCACCTAGAGAAGTTCTGATTTCACCCAGTTGCCTTGCATTGGTAAAAAATTTGAAGCAAAAAATCACATAAAAAAAACGGCATACACTCAAAGACCCACATTAAGGTTTTCCCTTGTGTCGTGGGTCCCTTGGAACACACATAAAGACCCACGACCCCAGAACAAACATCTGCTTTTTACACAACGTTTGCCCCGACTAGGATTCGAACCCAGGTCCCGTCGATCGAGAGGCAGCGCCACTACCACTCGACCAAGCCGGCCGTCAAAAAGTTACACGCATTTTAATAAGGAAGCATCATCGGACCATAAATCCATTAAAACAACAGATTACCGCTACAAGCTTTATTCAAATTTATTTTACAACTTACGCTACTAATTATACATGATAAAAAATACCATTTCAATCCACAACAGTTCTCAAAACCTGATTTTCACAATTTGGAGATTCTTAAAAAACTATATTGTCTTAAAACGTTTACAAATTTAATTTAAAATTACAATTTAATTATTCTAAGCTTATTTTAATTTTATATAATACAAATTTTGTCACATATTTACAATAGCCGATATAGTCTTACATAATAGAATTATTAATGTTTTTTTACGTCCGTTGTGCGAACAAGATATCAATATAACGTTTTATGAGTAAAAGGAATTTTTGTGGCTTGCAAAATGAACCGATAACTTATCGTTTTATAAAATTCCGAAAAGAAATAGCACTGTTTAAGGCGACTACAGCACCTAAATTACGATTTTATGAAGCGTAGATAAGCATGACGCACTGCATTAAATCGAATAAAAAAATACTACGGTAATATTCAGGACATAAACTAGACAAGTAGTTTGCTTGAAAACATGATTCAGCACATTTGGTTCGACAGAAAAAGCTTACAAAGTCACCTCTAAATACCAATATTGTGTATCTTTTAAGCTGTAAAAACGATAGTAAAATGCACACAGGAACTTGAATTTGCTATCAAAATGTTTGTGATTGAACACTGATTGAACATTTTTCGATTTAACCTTTCCATAAATCTCATTTTTCTAACTTTCGAACATGTTTTTACGCACGCACGCTTTCATAGTCCGTAAACTTCGTGTATCGACACTGTTCGCACTGCCGGCCCAGGCCTGTTGAGAGACGGAGATGGCACTATTCCTATGTGTGCTGCCTTTATCGGGTGCTGTAGTCGCCATAAGGGTCTGGCATTTAGGCACGATAGCTCTAATTCCAATCCTGAGGTTCGTGGTTTCAATTACCAATAGTGCCGAACTTTTGATTTCCCAAGTTCTTGGAGCAATAGCAACATTCGTTTCGGAAAAAAGCGACGACTTAACCGTATGTGAATACAAGGCCTTAGCCTTGCTGACTACGAAAATGGCGCGTACGCAAAAACGACTGCTACTTAAGTATATATCAGAGTCTGAGTCGCGTTCTGTTACTTGCTATCTCTTTCGCACGTGAGGACATTTCAGTAAAACAATAGTTGTCTACGATTTTGTTTAAATCCACAGAATACTATCTTTTACAGGGACAACAGCACATCATGCCATCCAAAACTGTCAAATTTCTTCAATCGATTTTCAATTTTATCTCCAAGCATTAGAGTTTACTATCCATTGGGGAAAGACAGTTTTCTTCAAGACGCACAATTTGCAAGGGACTGAAGTGTCTTTAATCAGCAAAACATTACGGGGTGGTTCTCCAGATGAAACTGATCTACTTTCCTCAAGGAACACTCAAGCTCGTATTACAGAAGGAGTCTCAAATCTTGATCTATACTTAGGTATGGTTGTCTCTTTCTATCACTACCAAAGTGACAAAAATGACAGTCTTCTTAAGAAAAAATCCGTACTTAAGTAGCAGTCGTCTTTATCATTTTTATAATGAGAGAAAGATAATCAATACTTAAATATAAATCAAGACTTGAGTCTCCTTCTCCAATACGAGCCTTAGTTCAGGTTAGTGAGCTTATTCACATCCTTAATTTTCGCAACTTAAATTGAAATACACTAACTGAGCCTCTTACAAATAAAATGCGTTCGCAGCATGCTTCTGATAGGCAATCATAATACTTATTCCCATCGCTTAAGGATCAAAATCGTAGACATTCCTACACACACACATATAATAAAAACAACACATACTTGTGTTAAAAATGCAATAACATTGATTATGTATAAACATTCGAAATGGGGAGGTCGAAGCTTTAACACGAGTAAATCGTAGTGTTTTCTTATCAATAATTTTATTCATGAACAATCGTTAAAAAAACTCGAGAATTTTGATACATTGTGGGCGAGTAACTGACCAACATACTTATTCGTCTTTCATCTAAATCAGTGATTTTCAATCTTTTTGAATTCGCGACCCCTTTGGATCATTTAAAGTTCTGGCGACCCCCTAAGGTCCCTAAGCCCCTTTTAGGCTAAATCTCTGTACTACTTCGAAGATTTTAAAACACATAATAAAAGATTTTGCCGCGGGGTAGACGCGGAAGGCGGGGGCATCATTATACAGGCACAGCCTTTTCACTGAAATTGTCTTAGTTTAGTGTAAGATTTACAAATTTTAGTCTTTTTCACATTTTAGTAGGGTACAATCTTCTGCATTTATGTTATGAGGTATGTTTTTTTTTCTCAAAGAAGTTCTGTATTGTATTTCCAGTTTTGTGAACCTGAATAAAAAAAAAACCTGCGACCCCCTGAGTAAGGCTTCACGACCCCCCTGGGGGTCGCGACCCACAGTTTGAAAAACACTGATCTAAATAACCAACCTAAGTATCAATTTAAGTAGAGCTTAGAAATGTAACAAAAACTTTACAATTCGGGATTTAAAGGAAGGTTTAAATGTATATAATAATTCATTTCCAAAACTCCCACAGGAGCTAAGACCGGGCGGAAAGCGAGTTCAAAATAAAATCAGACGTACGCATGCAAATATGACCCTTACGATGGTTTTTCAGGAACGCGCGTTTTCAACGCCGTTTTTATAGTTCAACGCGTTTTCAACACCGTTTTGCGTTTTTATAGATTCAAAAACGCGCGCAAAACGCGATACAAACGCGCGTGTGAAGCGCGTTCGCAACTCGTTTGAAGCGCGTACAAAGGCTTGAAGGAGTAGAGGGGGGCGACTACAGCGCGTTTGTATCGCTGCATCTGCACGTATTCGCGCTATACACGCTTGTTTCACGCTCGCCCCGCGTGCTGAGGTTACAAGGTTGCGTATTGGATCGCGTTTGAAGCGCGTATACGCGCGTTATCTGCGCGTTTAAAATACGCCGTGTGCTAGGGGCCGATGGTAGTGCTATGATTGTGAACGAATCGCCCATACAGCCTTTGAGAATCAATAATCAAAAACAAAGCTGTCAACCTGCCCATTTCACACAAATATACACTATTGTAAAGTACAATGCAAATGACGGGATAAAAATGCGCGGATTGGAACATTTTGAAAGCTGGCTGGCCATTCAGGGATTTTCAAATACGTCTTAAGTAATTGAGCATTGAATTTATCCTACAATTTTAATATGATCTTTACAATGAGTGTTTTCTTTAGTAATCAAGAAACTTGATAGATAGCTGCTTGGCGATAAGGTCGCTCTTAAACACATTTACTTATAGATTTTCTTTATGTTTTTAAATGTAGTTTGCAATAAAGTTTTCTATCTATCAACTTGTTAAAAAATGACAAGAAAATCAATGGTTAAAAAATTTCTATACAGACACTAGGTCAAGACTGGTAGCGCCATCTATCTAAGACGTGAAAAAAACTCATTAAATGTACGTTTTGAAAAGTGTGATTCATTCAAAATTTGTATGCACATTCACAGTAAATACATTCGTCAATAGATTGCAAATCTTTACTAATTTCAGTCATTTAAGAATAAAAGTCATAGTGTGATACATTTCATCTACCACCCCTTACAGGTTAGACGAAAAATGCAAACGGACAATAATATGCATTTCACCGGAAAATTGTAAAAACCTAGTGAAATTATAATCTCCCGCGATGTTACAATTTGCCTAGTAAAATTATAAATTTACGAAACTTTAAGGGCTGCCAGTATAAAATCAGGACAAGTTACTTTTTAATAATATTAATGCTTCTCGTGCATTAATATTACAAAAAATCCATTCGTCAATGTGTAAAAAAATTGGGGCAGTTAACAAAGTACCTACCGAGAGTTTATAATCTTATTAAGTGAACAATATTATGGATTTGACAATGTTACCGGTGACATACAGACGTATAAAATATTGTCTCAGAAAATCGCTTAAATGTAGAACAACCAACCTTCAAAAAGAACCATAAAAATTCCCTGCATCGCACTATTGACCACTATGTGAGCGTCCTTTGAAAATATTAAACAAACACTATTCTTTCTCTGATTTCTTCCGCTTTCTCTTATTCTCAACTTTCACTACCTTCTTCTCCGGCTCGGGACTCTTAAACTCTTCTTTCCTCTTCTTAGGCGGATATTTAATAGGCGACTTCTTTTCATCTTTCGCTAAATCTTTTTTCGACGAGCGCAGTTGCTTCGGCGACAGCACTTCCTTTTCGGGAGAAGAAGACTTCTCTGTCTCTTCTTCTGTTGACTCTTTCTCTTCTTTTTCCTTATCTTTACCTTTTAGTTTCTCCTTTTTCTTCTTAGCCTCTTTGGATCTTCTCGCTCGTTCTTCTCCTGGTATTCCAAGGATCTCTGCCCATTGGTCGGGCGGTGGTGTCGGTTGCTTCTCTTGTACTTCTTCTACTGCTGTTTCGGTTTTCTGTTGAAAGAAGAAGGAAGTAAGAGCCAACGGATTCCAAACGTAACTATATATCTTTTATAATAAGTGAACTAAGTGATATAACACAGATTTTAAGGCCCGTATTACAGGAGACTCAAGCCTTGATCTATACTTAAGTATTATTGTCTCTTTCTATCACTATCAAAATGACACAGACGACTGCTACTTAAGTATAGATCAGTGCTTACTTAAACAAATAAGTACGAAATAACGCACTTTTTGTGTGATTTTCGGGAAATTAATGTGATATCACTTAAATACAGAGGCCAGCGCATCCGGTTACCCCATTTTCAATGAAAAACCGTTCTATTCTCCACCGCGCATGTGGTAACCTGATGTGGGACCCTCTGTATATTTTTACTGAACGCAATGTGCCTTATCACAAAATACTAATGCGTTTTTAATCGTTTAGCCCAGAGGTTCCCAAACTTTTTTTCTCATAGACCACTTTCAAGATGTTGCTGGTTCCGATGGACCCCCTGCAGCTACATTTCTACCATATTCCCATAACTCGACAAAAAATTTAAAGATTAGATTAACTATAGAAATTTGCGTTGCGGCTGAGTTCCAACTACTTCCAATCACGAATTAAGAGTTTTCGATAAAAAAGTGAGAATTGATTGGTTTGTTAATTAATTGATTCTGCTGTGAGTGGATGTCAAGTGAAATTCCATCCAACTTTACTTTTTTGACATCTACACACAGCACTTCCATTAATTATTTATCTGCCTAAAATGTAGGCTTGATTTCATAGGTGAAGTCAAGCCAATATTTTAGTTCTTTACTATCGAAACCAGATAAATTTTCGTGGACCCCGCTTACGAATTGTGAACCCCCATTTTTTTGTCACGTCAACATAGACCCCCATCGAGTCGCCCGCGGACCCCTGGGGGTCCACCTGGACCACTTTGGGAATCAGTGGTTTAGCCGATATTTATTATCTTGTTCAACGAAGTTTTGATAAAATCTACTCTGTTATTGAACTCCCGAGCTTTTTTCTCGTACGAAATACTAATACACAGGATTATTAATCGTGTTGTTTTTTAGCAACTGATACCTGCTACCCTAGTAAACGTAGTGGAACTTCTCTCTGATGAGAGTTTTTTTTCATTATATTTTTTTTATTATAAGATGGGTTAACTCTTGACCTCAATCTTGACCATAAGGTCAAAGATGAGATCGACGATGGAGCGAGTTAACCAAAAAAATGTCTATAAAGGCACTGGTACTCTCACGCACCGACGGAACATAGAGTATAACAGTTTCGAATCTACATGAGGAGAAAATACCCTATTTAGAGATAAGTTTTCATTTAGTTTGTAGGTAGACTGGAAGGGATCCCTTTGTGAGATTTTTGTATGGATTTTTAATTAATTATCATTTGCTGTTGCAGGAAAACATCGTGATGAAACCCACACGTCTAAGAAAATTCGTTTTGGAAAAGCGCGGAGTCCACCAATCCACTTGGGCCAGCGTGATGGACTGCGGCCTAAATTCCCTTCGTGTTTCGAAGGGACGCCCGTGCCCCTCGGTTGGGACGTATATGGGCTGATAAAATAAAAATCTCAGTGCAGCAGGGGGAAAACAGGGTGCCGGTTATCAGTGCTCGCGAATTTATTGATAAGTAATCGCTAACTCGTTGACGATAGAACAACTGTGTAACTGGCCTTAGTTACAGAAGGAGACTCAACTCTTGATCTATATTTAAGTATTGATTGTCTCTTTCTCTCACTATCAAAATATAAAGACAACTGCTACTTATGTATAAATCAGAGTCTGAGTTAAGTTCTGTAAGTTCAAAAAAAGTACCCGTTAAAAAGATTATAGAATTTTTGTGATAAGGCTGAATTGTTTATTTTTATATCAATAATTAATAAAAAGAACCTGCATCGGACACTGTTAGCTACGCAAGAGAAACTAGAAATCATATAAATGTAGTCTGACCAAACAATTAAATGAGTCACCATTTTGTCTAAAATAAATTAGTATTATTAAATTGAGTGAATTCAGATGCTTAATTTCGTTTTACGCATATTATGCAGTCTTTCTTTTTTAATTTTTTGGCCAGTTATGAATCTAATTCTAATACTTAAAAATAACATTACTTAATATCAGTACAACTCTTTTATGGCCCTTACAAATACAATAACTAATGGAAGAAAGATTACGACGAAAAAGACGCTTTTCTAAGTTTGGAGTTAGCGTTGTGTGAATATGGATGTTGACTATTTTTTTTATTGTTTATCTTAAAAAGGAACTGAATCCAAAAACCAAAACCGAAATAATTTTTGAAAACTATTGAGAAATAAAAAAGTTACAAGCTATTAAATTTCAATAGAGGGGGAAACTGTCAAACAACGAAAAAGAGATGCACTTACTGGCATGTGACGTCACCGCCATTTGCATGCGTGGGTAAAAACGAGATAGCTAGCTCTCCCCACAAAACGAGATAGCGAGTCCTTACGTTAATATAAATGCTAATAACTTGTTCATTTATAAGCCAATTTTAATGCTGTTTTCGGATATTAATATATTTCTAGCATTATTTTTTGTTTCACATACAGTAATTCATAAAATCATACACTGTCAACATCCCTATTGTCCAATAATATTTATTTACTAGATTGTGGCAAAGAGCGAACACATTCGTTATTATAAAAAAAGGATGCCGGGAAATTTGATTCAGTGGGAATGTCGAATTTCGTTTGCCTGCGTTATAAAAGGACAAAAAAAATCTCTAATTTCAGCTTTCTAGGTTCAAGTTTGGGCTTGGCGCTGATGAGTAAGTGAGTCAGGACGTTCAATTGGAAGATTTTGTTTGTGAGCCGCTCGTGAAACACATTTATATGCGGTAAGTTTGAACGTGTTTACCAAAGCTAAATCGCTCACGTTATCGCAATCGTGGGGTTGTAGTACTTCCATTTTTTATTTTATTTTATTAATAATGGGTTTGCCCATAGACACAGTCTAGCTCAAGAGCAAAGATGCGGTCGAGGATGTAGCAAGCTCCCCAAAATCGGTAATTACTAATTAGGACGGTAAATACATTTTTCATGGTTGTTCAGACAACTTTAAAGCGGTCGTGACCAGGTCATGAAATACCCGTATTTTTGAAAATCGGTACCATTAAGCTTAAAGGGATATCGGTACCAGATAAGTAACGATCCGGGATCACTAGATTACGGTACCAGAATCTCTGCTCAAACATATGCGTATTGGTTTTGTGATAATGAAAAAAAAACAATTGCCCGAAGATTGTAAATTCAATTTTCAGGCCATATTTTTGTCTTTTGAAGTAGGTATTTTCGAGAAAATGTATTGAAAATTATATTGTTACTTACAGCTTTTAATGCTGGGTTCATAACGTGAAACGACCCCAAACTTTGCTACGATTTAGAACTGCTAAAGAGTTGTACTGAGTTTAGGGTGACTGTAAATTAGTTTGCGAATCTTTACGTGAATCTCCCCCATAAAAATTCCCTAGGGAACCTTTTGAGTAAACAAAAATCACCTGCTGCTTACCCTAGCATACGCTTTGAGATTTCTCTCTCGAGAGAGTACAGACTTCCAAATCAACACAAGGAAACTAAACCCTATTTGTATAACGAGAAGATTTAATTTCTCTTGCTTTCGAATTTGGACAATATGCGTTTTTTTAGCAGTTTAAGATCATTTGTCAACGTTAGTCGATGGCAAAAGAAATACAAACTTCTATTGTTATATTTAAGGTTAAGTTTTCCTTGACGGTCAATTCTCATGAGAGTGGAAGTCTCAGTGCGTATGCTAGGGGAACATCGCACAAGATGTTTAACTTTTTTTTTGTTCCTTTGGGATAGTTGATCAGCATAAAATCCTCAATATACGCAAACTGATTTATAGTCGCCCAGTATAAATTATATTTAATAAGGACCGACATTAATGTTAAAATAATAACTAGGTATGCAATTCATAAATATTTTTGTATATTTTTTCGTATTTCTACAAAATTCATAAAAGAATGTGTGTTAAGGCGGTTGCTGAGGTGTCATTTTCATACAACACGTTTCACCAATACACGCCGGACTGAAAGTATATCAGATTCTCCAAACTACTTTGAAAAATTGTTAAAAAAATCTAGTTTTCGGCAACCGAATAAAATTATTAATAAATCAAACCATTTTTAAATTATAAGTCTTCGAAATTATTAAAAATTTTTCCTAGCTTCTGTTTGTGTGCGTTACATTTACAGAAATTGACAGATACATAGATAGGTATGGTTTCCCGCCATACATAAACTGGCCGTTCTGAGACGTGATACTGTTTAACTTTGTTTCATAAAAATTAATGTAAAATGAGTTAAATATCGCGTTATTTTAATTAAATTTAAATTTAAGGTAACATATATATAACAAAAACTACTTAGAAACGCTTATACTTATTTATTTTAATTTTTTGCAAGGCTTTATCCGAAATGTATAGTTTTCAAACGCATTTTGATTAATGTCACAGATTATGAAATGTGTCAAGTTGTCATTGATTTGTTTGTTATGATTCTAATTTTTGTAGATTTTGTATTTCCTCTAATTTGAGAATGGTACAAATGGTTGTTCATAAGAACGTCCGATTACCATTAAATTAAAATAAGCAAATCACTTAACAGCTTACGCGTGACCGAGGCCGAATCCCAAGCTGTCTCGAACTATATTTTTCCTAAAACATGAACCAAAAAATGCGTCGTAAGTATTTGTAAGCCGTAGGTAGGTATAATAAGTGAAAATTCTAGTAACAGTAATCTACAAAAAGTTTTCATTTTATTGTAGCCGTAGAAAGGGTCCCGTTCTGTTTTCCCACTAAACTGAAAAGCTTTTCCCAGGGATCAGGTCAAAATGTGAAAACAATAGTTAGCCTCTCCATTCAACTCGAGTGATCAGCTGATTTACCTACTAAGTAGGTATGAAAATTTAAGAAGTCGAATTTATTTTGAGAATTTCAAATAGGTTCTTTGATGAAAGTTTTCAGTTTTAAAGAAAATTAGCCTCTAAACTCTAAAGGTTCGTTTACATATCAAAGTCGCCTTATAAAAAGAAACGCCTTATAAAGAGAAACAAGCCCCCCGCTTTTGAGTGTTTTTAATATGCTCATTATTTTAAAAACTTCATTTTTGCAATCAATGAGCATTTGACAGGCTCATTCATTGCCTTTTTCTAGAGTAAGTACCTAAGTAAGAAATAATTTCATTACAGATACAGGGTCAACTCAGAACATCGGGAAGGGGGCATTAGGACAAGACTATTTTTTATAAAACATGCATGCTGCCAAAAGAATGCCTTCCAAGATCCACCGTCTCATAAAGGGCCCAACAAGTACAAAACGAGAAACAATTAATATCAGCCTATCATAGTTTTAGAAAATAAAATGTTGATTTAAAAAACTTCTAAACGAGTCTCTCATTTTTTTTTACAACCTGGTATGATTAGTTATTAATTCAAATCCCTAGAAACACCAGCCAAGTTTGCCACACATTTGACTTTACCTTCACGATAAGAAGAAGAATTCAAATCCCTAATTCCCGACTAATATTACAAATGCGAAAGCAACTCTGTGTGTCTGTCTGTCTCTCAGTTAAGTATGCTTTCACGCCTAAACTACTAAACCGTTTACAGAGATAGATTAGACCTTGGGAAAGGACATAAGCTACGATTTATACCATAGCTGGGCAACCTGTAGACCATGCGCGCGGAGCCGTGGGCGGAAAGCTAGTTACCTATTTATAATTTAATACGATATATCCTCAAGTGTTCAGGCTCATTATGACATTTTTCTTAAAATGTCCTTTCTCAAAATGTTCTTTTCGCGTAATATCCTTTTCGAAAAAGGACATTTTCAAAAAGTGGTCAGGCTAATTATGTCTTTTTCTCAAAACGTTTTTTTCGCAAAATGTCCTTTTCAAAAAAAACTTATGTACAAGCTTTGGCTTACTAGGTTATTTTAATTTTTGATTGTTTTTTTCAATTTGGAATCCATGATATTTTTATTAATATGTTTTTTATAGACATACACTGTAGAGCTTATACAAAGTATAAGTGTAATATATGATCACAGATATGGGTATATTAAATAATATCTGTACATAACTGTTTTGTAAGCAAGTATCCGCAATTGTATTTCTCAGTAAGTGAACTATGCAATTTCTTTTGAGAAATAAATTTCTTAAACCATAGATCATGATCGGCTCCAAATAACCATTTTTCCCGGAAACTTAAAGAAGGTATTGTTATCTACTTTAGCGCTACGCAATGTACAGAATGCGATATAGGTTTTTGGATGTTTATGATTTACGCTATTATTATAATTTTTTAATATAAAATAGACTATAATTCAATAAATAATTTAATTTTAAAACAGGAAACCTTTAAAATAAAAAAATTCAAAAGGAACGGAACGAGGCAAAAACTTGGGTCATTGACTTGGGCCGTGGGTAATTTTTATGTGAAACGCTGGCAAGTTTTATGCCTTCCTGAAATCACACTGACTAAGACCTGCTTTAGCATTAAATATGTCTTCCAAAACGATTCATGAAAATGTATGGGACGGCTTCGCACAAACTGAAACCCTGATTCAAGCTGTCATTCTGAACAATTTTATAGCGGAATTTTCCACGCGTTTCTCGTGGTTACACTGATTGTGACACCAGATTTCACTCGTTCCTTGTGGCAACACTGGTTTTTACATAAAGATAACTTTTCCCATAGGTAACACCACACTAGACATCGCATCGATTATCGATAAAACACATCAGAATGTTTTTTAAATGATTTTATTTAGCTTGCCTTGTTATCTAGTAATTGAAATTTGACTCCTTCCTTTTGACTGATTGATCTAAAATTTTGTAGGTACGCACCTTTAGTTTGTATGATTATATAGTTTGATACATTCGTTATCATTGTAATATGGCTGCCAACAATTTTTTTTTTATTAATTCCATAGATTGATGAGGAGAGTGGTGTAATGACAGGTACCTAGCACATACCGAATTATTTTTTAGCTTTGAATACACTGTCTACATCATTTTAATATTTATTTTCACCAAAATCGTTTAACTTAACAAAATTTTTCACTCATTTTTTTCGTAATGATAAGCTAAATATTCAAAGTCAAACTATTATGTAACTCCGTTTCCAGTAGTGAACTACTAGCAAAAAATTTCAAGAGGATTACGACATTACGATCCGTGTTGTTAAGTTCTTCCGTTCTGATATTTGGCTGGTGCTGATATTTGCTATATTTTTTTTTTTGAATAATAAACCTTTGCGAAAAATATAATCTGTTGTAACATTAATTATTAAAGAAAACAAACTTCATTGTGATTTAAAAAACAAATTTTCAAATTATTTCTGTAAAGAAAATCAATATATGGAGCTCGTTGTTCTATAAAACGAAATAACAGAGAAATAGTGTAATCCTTCCTTCCTCGTGTAGATGTTCGAAAGATACAAATGAAATGTCAAAATCAAAACGGTGTCTTTACGTAACAATGTGTACCTATTAAAAATACCCTTTTTCAGAAAAAAAAGTTCTGAAGAATGTCCTAAGTCAACTGACACAATTTTTAAGTTCCTGGGCTAAATTTTATATAAAAGCAATGTAATTAATTTTAATACTTTAAATTTAAGCGCAAGGCTGTCATGTTTACTAATGTCAAGTATATGAATCTATGACATTAATGGATGACTAACCGCGCAACTGATTCCTAGATTTGCGACCATCTTACTTTTGAATTTAATTTTGGATTTCTTTTTATTGGGTTATTTTGAAACACTTGCCGACGTAACGTAGTATGTTGTTTTGATTGGTGTTCCACCAAATATGGTGGACAGGCTGTATGTTGTCTTTTTATTCTGATAAAAAATATTATCTCTCATTTATTCTGAAAAAAGTAACTACATTTGTTTGCAATTTTTTTTGACCTGACTAATAAAGTAAAACCACAAATTAAGAATTATTTGTAACTGTTATGATGTTTATTGTAGAGACGATATAACACGATGTATATCCATTGGCTGTAAAATTTCTGCCCTTAATTTCATCAAGTGGATTTTATGGGACTTTAACGAACTTATAGACTTCAAATTTAAGAGGGTTATTAGTCAACAATTGTTAAAATACCCTGACTCATTCAAACCGAAAAATAGATACTCTAATTCGCTACCAGTTCAGATAATACCGTTATGAAATAGCATAGTCAGAAAAGCACAACTTTGAATATTTTACTTATTAATACGAAACCACATTCTAATGTGTTACATCGATACTCGATCTCTTCTGCGTTGATACTAACGGGGAAAGGGTCTTCGACGTGGTTACACTCGTGTAACAGCCAGGATAACAAAAAAAACGAGTGAAATCTGATGTAACAATCAATATAACGTGAAATGAGTGGAAAATTCCACTGAAAAGTTCAGAATGATTCTCTGAATCAGGGTTTCAATTTTTGCAAAGCCATCCCTTAACACGAAACGTTTTGAAATAAATATTTTATGCTTAAGCTGGTCGCAGTTGGTATGCTTTCAGGGAGGCATAAACTTGACAGTATTTTCTTTTACAAACATTATGTCCGTCATTTTGAATTGTAATTTACCTATAGCAACATTTATGACATACAAGTTTGGTCTAGTGGTAGTGGCGCTGCCTCTTGATCGACGGGTCCTGGGTTCGATTCCCAGTCGGGGTAAATATTTGTGTGAAAAGCAAATGTTTGTTCTCGGATCATGGGTATTTGTGTTTGTCTTTATGTGTGTTCCGAGGGACCCACGACACAAGGGAAAACCTTAATGTGGGCCTTTGAGTGTGTAACGTTTATTATTATTATTATGTAAAAACGTATATCCGTCAATCTGGGTTTCAAAGTGGATGTCCCATATCAATATTTAAAATAAAAAAACTTGAAAAAATTCGGCTACCTTGCATTTTTGGGGCCCTATGTAAAGCTCGACCTTTGTCCTCGCTTTATAGGC
Source organism: Aproaerema taeniolella (assembly GCA_949987775.1). Lineage (NCBI taxonomy): Eukaryota > Metazoa > Arthropoda > Insecta > Lepidoptera > Gelechiidae > Aproaerema > Aproaerema taeniolella. The sequence continues at coordinate 7,487,053 of OX465271.1, forward strand.
AGCTTGACTTAGCCTGTGGCCTCACCTCCCCGTGAGACGTAATTCCCGTGAGACCCCGCCTAGACGTAATTCAGTTCAAAATAATATGTGAGTCATTTTTAACAAAAAGACATTTTACGAATATAACATTTTGCGAAATGTACAATATGAGCTTGGACTTTTAAATTTTCAACATCATGACGCAATCCAGATTTCCTACCTAGATATATATAGGTGCCTACTAACAATCCGCTTCGGCTTCGAAAAGGTATTGCTGAGTGAAGCACAAAAACAGTCACCTATCATAGTCAACTTTTAGAATGGGGTAGGTACCTAACCTTAAATACTGCTTTTAAATATGATTGCTTTTATTTTTGAGTGTTTTGAAGCACAAAAACGGTCACCCATCACGCTTTAATTCTTCAGAACGTTGCCTAACCTCATTGACCGCATTCAGATTGTCAATGAACTGAATTTTGTGTGCTCAAGAATCGAAAAGCGGCTTTTGAGAACTGAGCGTAAAAACACGCTGAAAATGATAGTGATAAGTGACCAATATGCTAGAGAAGTTACGAATACGAACTCAAAATTTTGATTTGTATTTAGATTCCTGATAATCTGACAGATAAAACACCTCCTACCAGTAAATTGACAGATAAATACGCGAGAATTTATGAATGAAACTCTCAATTCGAACGTCTATGTGTGCGTAATAAACTTTTATTGCACGTTTTCGCAATACATGGGAAAATAAAACATTAAAATAAACTGAATCCTTACTATAACAGTCAAAGATAGATACAGGCTTTCGGCAATTTCAAAACATTATGCAAAACTTGTCTTAATTATTAAATAATCGACAAAATCATGACGAAATTACCAATTCTAAAAACAGCGCCATCTAGTGGGACTTTTTCAATTTTGGTTTCACAGCAACTGTAAAATTTACTTCAAAATGTCGTACGATGTTATAACGCTACAAAAATGTACTTATTTTTAATGAATTAAGAAGCTAAAGGTGAAAACAAATGTATATAATGTGAAGACACAAATACTGTTTAATATTTCGACATTAAAAAGTAATAATCTTAAATTAATAAAACTGTTGATAGGTAGATATGTTCTTCAGGCAATCAGGATATTTATCAAAATTTTAAAAACAGTACGACTATATAATTTTTTTTGTAAGTATTTTATCGGCGGCTATGTATTTTTTAGTGAAAACTATTTTATTTTCATTTGACAACCCCAATCACTTAAATCACTGCAACCGTTGCAAGCCGCCATATTGGAAAAAGTCAGCCATCTTGAATTCCATCGATCAAAATTTTCGTTTCAAAGTCAAAAATACCTTTATTTCATAGAACGTTCAGAATGTTACTTCAAATAAGTCACAGTAGTAAATTACATTTGCATTTTTTAATTTTACGCCTATTCGCAAAGGTGCAGTCTTCCTCAACAAAGAATAGACTTTGCTCTTTTTAACTCGATTTATAATTTTCATGGACCTAATTATCTGAATAACTCTGGAGCTGAGCAATTTATTCCGATGGTTATCTACGCTGACTGAAGAAAGGGCAGCTCATTTCGGTAAGCTCTAGAACCTAGAACTATTGATGAAAATCCTAAGACAGAGATGGCAAACCTTTATGGATGAACGTGCCATCAAATCATGTTGACGTATTGTGAAAATGTTAAAAAAAAACAAACTAAAACAAACGCGCTTTCCGCCCACCACGCCTACGTAACATAGGCTTACGTTCGTTAGTTAAACTGCATAGCGAATTTTGTTAATCTGTCTAATATACTAGTAGTATCTGTGCTTTATTAATCGGTGGTGTACCCAAAATATTTTGGCTCGTTTCAATGATGGCACGCGTGCCATTGGTTTAAATTTATTTTATTTTAAACTATTTATTTCCAAGAAAAAACAAAGTAATGTTGATAAAGAGGGAGGAAGAAAATCTACTTAAATTGTGGTCCTAGGGAGTTTGTTAGTCTTTATTTTGTAGGTATAGAAATATACTATTTTTATGTCATTATATGCTCGTTATTGTTCGCCATCCCTGTGCTAGGACATCTCAGAGCCAGCCTACAGTAACGTACTGTAGATTACCAGTATCTCAGATTGCCTTTAGAAATCACTACCTATCAAACAATGGCCACTTTTACAATTTGCTGTTACACGGCACGTCATGTCTTTTTAGTCTATGGGGCACGTTTATATCAATGAAACTTTAGAGCGTGATTTTCCCCTTGAAACTGAACAACTTTGCCAAAGAAACTAAAAAAAACCTTTGACACACAGGTAAATCAGCTGATCGCAGAAGTTGTATGTATTTTTTTTTAACCAATATCAACGCCATTAATTTTCAATAACTATGAACCCGTCGCTCGCTTGTTTACGCCGGGAGCGATACAAATCCTTCATACACGAGTGTGCAGACATCGTGCGAGGGTTTAAAAGTCATAGCCTCTTTTAGCCTTCCTATTTTACGCGGAGTATGGAGCGATGTAATTAAAAAAAATGTTTATTCAGTAAACAAACATTTTTATTTTATTTCTAAGACGTCAAATTATAAAAGCGGCCTGTGATTAAAACAATATCGGTAAAACTGCAAGAAACCGTGTCATACTCTGCGGGCTAGCTATACGTCCGATGGAGGTCTACATACACCTTTCAATCCAATGGCTCCGTCCTTCTTAATCCAACGGAAAACGCACTGCATGAACGATCCATGCAGCAGAATTTGTTCTTTTTTTGACAGCTTTTTACGGCTCTGGATACTAGGTTTTTAGCCTAGCTCAGCCTTGTGTTGCCAGGAGTGTAAATTAAAGAAATTGTCCACCTTTCTTTCTAGTCCAGAGTATACTCCACAGTCCGAAAAGTAAGTATTTGACTTATACCATACACACACACATATGCAGAACTATTTGTTAAACAAAAGTAACTTAGCAGAAGTAGAATGCTTACATCATAAACTATAACTTTTGTTCTAATACTTTTAACATAACTCAATAATAAAATAAAATACTAACAAAGATAGAAAATTACTATGTATACAACAGCGTATCAATAAAAATAAAATAAAAAATAACACATTTACCGAAAATGAATTTTCAAATTTTTGTTGCACTATCTAACATATTTAACAAATGTGTATTGCGTTATCTATAGAGTTATATCTAGTATTTTAGAGCAGTAAAGTAAAACGTCACTATATTTTTAATTAAAATAAAATTTAACTATTATAAAAGTTTTCGTTTATGATGTCAGTAATATAAATCTGCGAGGTTATTACGGTTTACAAATAACCCTGTATATACTCTATAAGTCATAAACTCATAAATCTGGTCGTGTACATAAGTTGGGAAGCACAAGATTAAGACCTGTATTACAAAAAAGAAATTAAAAGTCTTTATCTACACTTAAGTATTGATTGTCTTCTTCTCTCACTGTCAAAATGACAAAGACGATTGCTATTTAAGTATAGATCAGAGTCTCGAGTCGCGTTTTGTAATAAAGACCTTACAAAGACCACTCCTGGCAACACTAATTGTGGTTCCATCGGTGAAATTACCACAAAGAAGACCCCACAACTTGATTTTCGTTATCTTCTTCATTTCTTCATGTCCGCTACATTTCGAATCACAATTTTTTGGCACTTTTCTTCACTTAACACCTCGACAGTCATCGAAGAGATACACAAGGTACGCTAAACAGACGCACACGAGTTAAGAGAAATGTTAGCCTAGTACGCCACCTAATTTGACAGATAATGGAGAATGTAGTTGAACGGTCGCCACTTTGTCAAAGAGATAGACTGATAGACAACATGGGCGCCTGGTTGGACAAAAAATCTCTTAGAGCTGTCATATGCTATGCTTGCTGTAATACCAAGAGATTTATAAATTTATGACGAGATAATCAACCACACCCTATCACCGAAATTCACATAGAAAATGGAGAAATATTGGTGATGTTTTTAATTCGAGGTTGTTACAAAAACATACTCAAATGTGTTTCTCTCTTTTTAAATGAAACCACCTCATAATCAAAATGAAATTCCTATTTGGTCAAGTCTCATTTGGTCACGTCCCAATTGGTCTTGTTTCTAAAATACCAATTTTGTGACACAACATTCACAAAAGGAGATTATCAATAGTATCAAACTTGACCATTTAAGTTGTTAAAATACAAGCGAAATTCATAGAAATCTAAAAGACTACTTGTCACAACTACTGCTGTGCCCATTCGCTGTGTGCGACATAAATTAACTAACACATTTCGTCTCGCCAACTCTTGAAAATGTGACGAAACGGCACACCGGGGAAAAGTGGCTTGTCAATAACTTGACACCTATAAATAATGAACCTTTAAGTGCTGCTATGCGTATCGTATAAAATAAGATTTAAAAATGATTATTTCTGTATTTAGACATTTCAATCATAAAATTTTATTCCTTTCAACGATCAAAAATCACAAAAATAAATGAAACGTCCTAAAGGATTGCTAAAGTATTTTATTTTAGAATTAATTGCTACTAACATTTTATGAATCTCATTTCTCAGACAGTCGAGGTGTTATAACGGTGATAACAGTTTTAAACGCGTGGGGTAGCCTCACCCCCGCAGACTATGACATTCGGCACAAAATCCCGCGAAGGACACCATTCACTCCTTCAAAAAACACTGTTTTTCATTAAAACACCACAGTTAAACACACGCAACCACGTTTTTTTCAAATCGGATTTTAAAAACTATTCAAATTAAAACTAATCATTACACTTCAAGCTCTTTAGATTTTTTAAACTAAAATAAATATTAAAAAACCATCGGTAAGAATGACTTTTTTAAGTATAATGATTTGTCAATTCATAAATGCGACCAAAACAGTAGCAAACTTTAAATACACATTTGCTTATGACTAAAGAAAAGCTAAAATCCTAGGTTTGCCAAGTTTTTGGGCACAATAACACGAACACATCTTTAAAATGATAAATTATGACATTCAATCTAATCAATTTTTGTGCGAACATTAAGCAACAATTCTTAAATACACTAGACAATATCCGAGATTTCGTTCCCGTAGGAAATTTCCATCATCATAAAAGGAAACTGCAAAATGTGATCCTTTTAGGTTCAAATGCATAGATAGGCTGGGCGTTGATAAGTAATTGAACAAGTGTAAGTTAAAATTTCCCATATAAATTTCCATATCCGATTTACTCCTAAGGTGGTCCGTCCCACTGTCACCAAGTCAGGATCTGATGTTGAGATCCCAGGAAAAATGAATACACACTTATTTGTGTCGAATATACTGCTGGACTAAGGCAGTTTCAAATAAATTTAAGAACACTGTTAGATTTGTTATAAAATCGCCGCTGCCATCTTTTGGTGTCACATAGTCGACTTGTACGTCACCCATGGCAGGAATCAGGGAAAGCTACAGGTATATCAAAATAAGTGGATCCATTTGGTGTTTCTTTAAACACAGAATCAGTGTTTTATAAAAATCAAATCAGTCCAGTATTTTTTGAGAATATTTGAAAAACATACATCGTGCGTGATCCTTGCATAAGATAATTTATGCAATTGTATATAGGCTCTTTTTGAGATTAGTCCTATTCATGACATACATACATATTCCTCGAAATTTACATATACCTTGAGTAGTTCAAGTTGGCTGCTCACTATACCTAGACGCCAAGATATTGATATCAGCATTCGAATATTTTCCTAACACAATTAAAAATGCTCCTTTTAAATAAATCAAAACAACATCAACCTTTTCGCATTTAGCATTCATTTTAAAGATGTATTCATGTCAACAAGCTGTGACAGACCAAATATCGTGTCATTTTATTTGAAGCCATAAACAAAGATTTTTTTTGGGATTCGAACCCAAAGTTCGAAGCTGCATTTATAATGACTTCAGTCGCTCTTCAAACGCTTTTTTCAGTGTTAATAAAATACCTAATAAATATCAAACTATAGAAATCCGCATAACATACAAAAATATAAATCTAAACAAAGATGTTTTATTTCTAATGAAACGCGAAATATATACAAAAAGAGACACAAGATCTCCGTTTCAAATACGTAGTTATTTTTGGAAAAAAAATGTGTCCGAGGCAGATCCGTGACAAACAATATTAGAATAGGCGATGAAAATAGAGCTAATATATTTATTATGAAATTATGAATTATTTAACTTTCCTTATGAACCAGTAAATCGCAAGCAGCAAAATGGAATGCTATCGAGATGTGAACGTAGGACAAGCAAACACAGTTTTAAATTCAAAAAATGAATACGATTTTTTAACTAATGTAAAAAGTTAGCACTCTCAAGAAATAACAATAACTTCACAAATAAAGGCCGCCTCATGTTATGTAGACTTTTTATTAGTATTTTTTAACTAAACGTATTCAACCTTTTTCGCTTTTACCGAACAAATTTTCATTTACTGGTAATTCCAAATGAAACTAAAAATCTATTTTTATCGCCATCATTAAAAACTTCGCAATAGCAACACTTAAGGGTAACATGGACACCTTAAAATAAAAACATTAAAAATTTACTTCTTCGGAACATAATGAAAACGTAAACAAAATTATCTACAATCATGCGATATTATAAAAAAAATAAAACGTTTATGATATTATTCTTCATCATTCGAAAAAATAAATTTAAAAACTTATAAATTGCAAATACAGATAAAACGTTGTTGTTACATTAAAGCATTTGATTCTCAAAAACTTAACATGCAAGTTCAACAATGTTAATGTTGAGAAAGGTTCAAAATGTTAAAAACTCACCTCCCCCTTCTCTTTCTTCTTCTTTTCTTTTACTTCTTTTTCTTTCTCCTTCTCCTTTTCTCTTTCCTTGTCCTTCTTCTCCTTCTTATTGCTGCGGTCGCGCTCTGTAATACATTGCAAGGTTACGATATTAACTTTAGGCCTTTTGTTGTGAGTTAGGAGAGCTTTACCAGCAGTCTACTTTTAAAAGTATCTTTAATTAAAGTTTTAAAAACATTCTCCAAATCAAATCATAAATATTTGAAGAAATATTGGTTATTTAGAAATAATAATAAAAGGCAAATATTTGTCCTTAATAACAACAAATATGTAAAGAATTAGGTGGATAATGTGAAATAAAATGTTTAATTTCCGACGTTTAAATTGTTTGAAAGAATTTGTAGTAAATAGGAACACTAATAACTTAGCACTTTCAAAATTTAATCATAAAAAGTACATTTCAACATTCCAAATCCATCTTTATTTCATAAATTGAAGGCCTACGTGTCAACGTCAATTTCAGCTTAAACCCTCATTATTTCTTCTTGCTGATTCACTTTCAAATTATTCTATAACTAAATTTAATTAATTAAAAAACTCAAACTCACCTTTATCCTTCTGATCCTTTTCTTTCTTCCGTTCTTCTTTCACAATCTTGCAATACTCTCTAAAGTAGTCTTCTCTCATCGCGCTGCTTTCAACAGCCTTGTACCTCGGGTCCGAGTCGACCTTTTTCTTTGCTTCGGCCCATCGGGCATGTCGGTCGACAGACTTCTCTTTCAGAAGTGCTATGAACTCGGTCTTCGCCTAGAAGGAGAAGATAAGAGTAAGAGGGGAAGAGATTGGCGCGAATACGGGAGATGTTGGTTGGTTGGTGGCTGGTGGACGTTCGTCGTATTTTGAAACTCGAATATGCAAGCTTATTTCAGCTTCAACATTTCTTTTTAAATTAAATTAAACTACTTTTTTGTTAATTTAATTCATAGAAGCAACAAAAGACGAATCCACTTATTTTCTACGTAAAGTCTTGTAACTTCCCATTTGGTGAACAAATCGGAAAAAAATCCCGATTCGTCAAAAAATTTATTCCTGTTTGGTCACTTTTTTTAATAATAAAGTATAATTTGGCAAATTAACTCTTAACAGTTTGAATTTCCATAATTCCTTAGAAAGAAATTCGACACCATCCATTGCGCCACCAAGCAACAAACATTGTGACCTGATTGATCAGTCAGTACGCAATGTACTCCGCATCTGAAAGAGAGGTACGATTAGTTGCTGAAAAGAGAAGGTGATATTATTAGAACCTGTGGAGGGAAAGATTTATTAATTCCTGAAAAGAAATTTCTGATTAGAGGTTTTGGCGGACAAAAATGAAGGCAGAATTTATTTATAAAAATTACATATTCACATAAAAAATATATTTAAACTAATCGGGGAAACCCTTATGCGGATTTTCAGTGAAATAATTACGCCAAACGACCTGAAAATCTAATTTAAAATTGGCTGCTCTGTTACATTTTAAAACAAATTACCAGAAATGGCCGGTCTATAAGAGGGCAGCATCATCAGCATTTTATGAAGTAAAAATCAGATTTGATTTACCAAATGAATCAAGAAAGAACTGCTGAAATTAATACGCCATAAGCTAGTATTTTATATTTAGGCATTGTTTTGGGTACCCTGATTGAAATATGCAAAGACGATCTCGGTGGGGCTTAGACCCAAGATTTGTTCGAGATCAATCTAACTGAGGCTTCAGTCAAAATGCAGTGGTCTTATAAAAAAATTACTGGTCCAATGGACTTGATAAGGCCTTGACAGCTTCACCGAGCAAGTGGCAAGGGCAAATAGCTCTCAGCCCAACGTAAATTTAAGGAACAGACGTAGGGCGTTACTGGGAGATCGGAGTCGTAATTTTTTATTTATTAATAATGGGTTCACTCTTGACCACAATGTAGCACAAGGGCGAAGATGCGTTCGAGGATGTAGCAAGCTCACCCAGAAGAAGCTTATTCATTCGAACTTTTATTTATTTTAGAATATTTATTACCTTTTACAGACATACTTAACATAAAATTGCTGAAGCCTCCTTTTAAGCATGTAATATGCCTGTGCCAGGGGACTCTGCTCTTCTGTATTTATGTTAGGAAAATAATTAACAAAACTATAAAACATAAAAATTTGGCCATGACAGTTAAGGTGTAGCGAATGATATGCGAAAATAAGATGTGCGGGTACTTAGACTGCACCTTTGCAAATAGGCGCAAAGTCAAAAGTACTAATTTAATTCACTATATTGACGTGTTCAAGCAATATTTTATATGTTCAATGAAATAAACACGTTTGAGTTTATATAAACGCGGTCGGAGTGGTGTAGTATAATTATACTGCCTTCACTTTGATTCACCTTGTATATTCCTATTTCTGATTATAAACTTTACAAACTGTTAAAGGAACTAACTTTACGGGTTAAATTGTTTTATAAATATCAAAGAGATTTTGTTAAGGATTCTCATTTTAATCCTTGACAGTTTTACTAATATTAAATAGGAAAATGAAGAAATGCGAAGCCAAAGCAAGTTTTTTTAAGATATTTCTTTATCACATATTGGGTGACTGAAAAGTAGCTATCGAAAATTCTAGAAGTGAACCACAAGGAAAGAAAGATCGAAATATTTAAAAAAATCATATTTCCATACAATGTGTGCGATCAGCTAGCTGATTTGCTTTTATATGGGAAGTCGAATTTTTTTTTTGAGGATTTCATATAGGCTCCTTGGAGAAACTTGTCCAGTTTTATGAGGATAATCACCGTTAAAAGCCTTTAACTAATTTAATCAAAAGTTTTACCTTTACTAACTAATTTAGTCACCCGATATAGTGAAGAACCACGATGCAATACCAACAGAAGTTAACTAGGCAAGACTTTTAAAAAATCTACTAAAATGTTGTAGAAAACTCAATGAAAACTTTTGGAAAACGTAAGATAAAACTATAAGGGCCTGCTATCACAACATAAGCACCGTGACATACTTTGTCATATGTATGTCGTTTCACATAGTGTCAGGACGGAACAGAAAGAACGAAATTGACATAACAAAGTTATTTCACGCGTCTATATTACCCCTGACTACAGCTGGAGCGGCGAGGCGGTGTCAAAAGCGAATTTGTGTTTCCACTGCTGGTAGAGGCGGTATAGAAAATAACTCTACCACGACTGCGAGCAATTGAGACAGAAATTCACTTATTCCGATACCGTCGCTCCTAGATGCGAGCGGCAGTCAGCCTAGCTAAAATAGACACGTGTCATCATTTTACCAAGTCGATGTCGTTCTATCTGTTTCGTACTGACGCTATGTGATAGAACGAGGGCGGGACGAACATATGACAAATATGTCACGCGTTCATATTAGCTATACTTGACGATTTTGTGTTGTTTCAGTTGGATTTTCTACAACATTTTTTTTATCAAAAATGGGTTCGCTCTTGACCACAATCTAGCACAGAGGTGCTTGATTTTGAAAGATTGAATTTTGTTTGATTTCATCTAAGCGAAGTGCCGAGTTAATTTCTATGGGTTATATCTTTCTGAATGACTCGTCTTGTGTCAATTGTAATCTTTTTTATACTTAATAGACCAGCCCAGTTGGTCAAAGCACCAGTCTTGTAACTGGTAGGTTGCGGGTTCAAAACCTGATTCGGACCTGTACAGTCAAGAGCAGGTCACGCTTTACACTACCAGTTTAAGCTGAGCTCAGATTTATACTGCGCGCCATATAAAGCAGGGCCGGTCCAAAGTCCAAAGTGTGAAGCTTGACGTGCTCTTGAGTGTACCACTAAAATCGTCTTTTTGGATTTATGTACGGATTTCTCATTAAATGTTACATAGGTGAGGGAAAACATCGTGATGAAACCCGCCTATCTGAGAAAATTAAGTTTTCGCTTGGCGCGCGGTCCACCAACCCGCAGTGGGCCAGCGTGGTGGACTTATGGCTGTAACACCCATTATTGCTTTGATAGCCCGTACCCCGCGGTGGGGTGATTTTTTCAGTGGCTACCTAATTTCTCAACGAACTCTGAAGCAAATTAATTACTTCTGGAGAACAAATTAATTTTTGGATATGGAGTGACTGTAAATTAGCTAGCAACTCTAGGGAGTGATTTTCCCATGAAACTGAACAACTTTCCCCAAGAACCCATTTGAAATTCCCAAAAAAAAAATTCGTCCTTCAAATTGTATGGAGAAACGAATTTTTACTTCTCGTATTTCGACCTATGTTTCTTGGGGTAAGTCGTTCAGTTTAATGGGCTGGACTCACATCCTTTGCTACTTATTTTAAAGTCATCCGATACATTTATTATTTTGGCAAAATATTTATCTAATATCGAAATATTGTTTTTCCTTGTGAACTGTCATCATCAAAAATCAAATATTGACTTTCCACCCGGGACTTCGTTCCCGTGGGAATTTTGGAAAATTATGTAGCCTCTTGTATGTAGCTCTTTTATTGTCATGAGTGTTTGCGCCCGCATGCGTGCCGGCCGCAACCTGTCATTTCATACACGCGGGAAAAGAAAAACATGTATGAAACGACAGGTTGCGGCCGGCACGTATGCGGGCGTAAACACGCACGACAATAAACGAGCCATTGATCCAGGGTGTCAGCTACCTCCACACCAAATGTTATCCAAATTAGTCCAGCCATTTGAGCGTGAAAGAGTAACAAACATCCATATATCCTCACTGACTTTCGTATTTATATTATTAGTAGGATTTACACAATACATGCATAATTTCACGCTACGTCTCCTACGGGGGAAGCAGATAATCTAACCTCTTTAATCCCTTCATTTTCCTTTTTAGAATACCCGTAAAATTAGTACCAAATTCTTGATTCTTTATTTACATTTCTGACTTTATATTAACATTTAATTTCTCTGACTTCTGATTTTAATTTATTAACAATATTCATAATTTGCTCTTTTTACTTTAATAATTGTCATTTTTGCTACTTTTATTCTTATAAAAATAATTCACGAAGGTTTTAAATTTTTATTAATAAAATAAACATAATAATAATCAGTTCCTTCGATCAACTATAGAAAACTAGATACACAGTCCCATACAAAATGAAATTTGAAAGTGTCCTAACTACAATACGTACTTAGATAGTTGTATACCACTTCATGTATTATGAAAAAGTTCTAAAGTGTCAAACATTTTAATCTAATTTAAACCTTAACGTTATACTATAAGGTCGAAAATAAAATCTGTTTAATTTGTAAAATACCACTTTTGGTTTTGAACAAAGGATAACATAAGACAATTTGATGACACTGGCTGTCACGTAGAACATGGAAGGAGTGGAGTTGCCTTTGTTAATTTTAAAAATATATTAGTTGGGTCGATTTTACATAAAAAAATCTTCGTACAAACTTTTTAACAAATTCAAAATGCTACAAAATGGTGTGGTTTTCTTTTTAACCCCTGATTGTGTTGTGTATGTATAGGAGCATCATAGCTCTTAAACTGATGATGTTAATGGTGCAATTTATTTTATTCGAAAGCTTCTTCTTGCGCTGGATTTCATATATGATTTATCAAAATTGGTTCAGCCGTTTACTTTTATGTTAGTTTTTATGGTTTTTTATTATTAAAAAAATCACATTCATTTCAAATTAACCGACGATTAATATACATAACAATTGATAATCACAGCCGCCGCCATTCTTCTTAATTATATTGCTTATAAACCTAATATTCTATGCTTATTTTTATATGAAATAACTTATAAAAAAAGAAAAGAACTGTGTCTTTCCCGATTACACATATATTATGTTTTGCTTATTTAAAACTAAGTATAATTTTTTGAACAGAAATGACCTATTGAGATTTAAGACAGGAAATTAGCTATGAAACTAAATAGATATTTAAGTACAAGAAATAATTTATTTAAAAAAAAAAGCAACTAACTCAAAAAAAAAAAACATTTGTCTTCTTCGCTGTCATCATCTTTGTCCTGAAGATGAAACATATTTTTTTTATTTTATTCAATACAAGAAACTCCAAATCAAAAGTGATTAAAAGGTACATACTATTTGAGGTGCAGCTGTTTTGTGTAACCTTTTGACTCCTTTTGTAATGACATACGAGTCACTTTCTAAAAAATGCTTGGAGCAAAAGACACTACTTTGCGACGGCTAGAAAAAATCTTCACATCTTTGACGTGTGATCACGGATGTCCACTGTCCACATCGCACAGGATCTCTAGGAAAACTAAAAATCCAATAAAACTTTATGTTTGTAAACGTCACGCACGTTAAATTTTTTATTAATTCAATTTTATATGATTAATGGTTTTGCCATAATACCTTTAATGTAAGTATAGAAAACATAATTAATATAATACTCTTTACACTTAAATTTTATAACTCAGATGAAAATGAAAAAAAAAACAATAGAAAAAAAACAGCGTCTCTATATGTTTTAGAACAGAGTCACTGCATAACCCGAACAAATGATGTTGAAATACAACGGTATGGATTTGTAAGTACGGTTAGTGTCTATTCAATTTAAAGGGTTATACTCTCGCCGAATGTTATTAAATTAAACTAAAAAAAATGTTTTATAACCTTTTCTTGGCCAAATACCAAGATAATTTCAATTCACATATAATAATTACAAAACTACTTATTTAAAAAATGTCATTCTATATTCCTTTAATGTTCTGGAGGTGTGATTTTTACAATTTTTCACTGCGCACTGAGGCATGGTTACTTTCGGAACGAACGAATGCTACTGAACGAAAAGACAACCCAAAACGTCAAGTGGGTGATCATTTAGTGAGGGAACTTTTTTGTTGTGGATTGTGTATCTAGTTCTTTTTGTTGATCGAAGATCAGTTCAGTAGTTTCCTTTTAGTCCCCTATAATCATAAAATGAAAATAAAAAAATGATTAATTACATTATTTTTTTAATATTAAAAGAAAATCATATTTTTCAAGAAAAAACCTTCGTGAATTGGAAAATCATAAACAAAAAACCTGAAAGAGAATTGAATTAATTAAAATCCTCCCATTGCTTATTTTTTTATGTACATTTTTCCAAATAACCTACATTTTCTTTCCACATTTTCTGCTGTAGCAACCCTTCACCAAATCGAGTTGACTTTTTATGGCAACACTAAATTACAATGTTTCTTAAGGCATGCACTTTGAAATCTTGGGATTTTTATAATAAAACTGACTCACCCTTTTCAAGAGCGTATTTTTTCCTTTACAACCCCTTATTGTGTTATTCAACTATCAAATGTTTGCGACTTTTACCTACACCTTTAATAAATTAAATACCTAAATCTATTAAATGTTACACATTATTTAAATCATCAAATATCTGTTGCCTTTAAAGTGCCTAACAGCTTTTGACTGATAATTTTTTGGAAATAAAAATATTCGGCGCGAATGGGACTTGAACTCACGACTCCAGGATTGGATCTTCTGGTGCTCTAACCAACTGACCTATCGTGTTTTCAACTCAATCGGCGGAATTCCCAAACGCGCCGAAAAATGTCTTTCCCTTAAAATTATTTGTGTGTAACCCTCTACGCGGGTAAGCCTTTTAAAAATACTAAGCTTGTAAACGATTGCTACTAGTAGATGAATGAACATCTAGATGTTCATGCTCCGGTCACCCATTAAAAGCGATCAATTTATTGTACTTTTCATAGATTCTTTCCAAAAATGTATTTAGAGGGATCTCTTTTTTTATTTTTACTTAATCCTCTCACTTCGAAACAGGGAAAAGAGACACTGAATAAAAAAAATATATTTAATTTTCGCGAGAATGGCATTCACAACTTGAACAATAAAAAAAACAGGGATAATAAAACTCGAAGCGTTATGAACAAGAAAAAAGTCTTACACAATTTTATATAAAAAAGTCCCAGTAAATTCAACAATAGTTACGCTGAATTTTTTATGTTATAACGCCATGATAAAACTACAAAAATTTAAGCTAAAAAGTAAGACCCAACATTTTTCTATAATTAATTTGTCTTTTTCAATAAATATTAGAATAAACAATTAAAAAAATATGTGCCTACGCAGTATACCAGGTGCCTAGTACCCATAGCACAAGTCTTGCTTAGTTTGGGATTAAATGAGCGGCGCAAGTCGTCCCCAATATTTGTTTATTTATATATTTTTATTTTAAAATCCCTGGGATAGTCGCAAAAATTTGATAGTTAAATATTTTAGAGCCAACTTGAAAATTGCTACTAAGTTGTAAAAAGTATATATCAGGGAGTTATATTCTACTTCAGGACGCCCTAGATTTTGTTTTCGTATGAATTTCGGAAAGTCTTTATGTATTCCTTGACTTTAATGAGTCAGTGAGTCAGGACTCCAGGGTTTTGTTGTATTATGAGCGAAAGTTAGGGTGATACTGATAACTAGCCACATATAAAAATAATCTTTGAAATAACTGTGGAATGATCAGAAGGAAATGCAGAGTGGCAAAAAAAAATTTAAATCGCGAAATGTCCAATATGCGAGATGGTCAGACTAAATAAAGAGGAATTTACACCAGCTTATTAATTTACAGCCATGAAAAGTTTTATTTTTATTAAAAACTTTTAACTAAAGATCTTAGAATGAATCTTAGGAATCATTGAAATGCACGGGTGAAATTCAGGTTCCGCCCTGAACTGAGAGTGAACAACTGAATATGCCATCCGCCAACTCTAACTAGGCATACTGTAGATGGTTGCGCTGTATTGTGAGCGCATCGTGGGGTTATTTAACTAATAACCACCAAAATATAAAAATGTTTTCGTTAAATGGAGGCGTCAATTAATTCTCGCAACATGTGATGCTGTTAGGGATTATAGGTTTAACTGCCGAACTCAGAGACGTCAATTAAAGTTAAGTATTGCAGGGGTGGAAACTCATTCCATGTCCAAAAATACTGATTTGACTGACTACAATCCTCTAAAATACTGACCATTAACTGACCAAATTTCTAGAATACCAACCCTTGGTCGGTCAGTTTGACATCGATATACGAATTTTAGTTGCTGTTATTTAAGTATGTTAACATATTATATGGAAAAGTTTGTGAAAGTAAGAAAAATCTTTTTGTGTTTGGCCTACACTATCCCCATAGCCAACCTGCACCCCCTTTTATTATTAAAAAAATAATTAACTTAAATTATTACAACATTATTTTAACAAATTATTTTTATAAGTGAAAGAAGTTCCTTATCAATTTATTTTTCTTGTTGTCTACATATTTTTGCATATTTTGTGCCACTTTGATTTTCTTTTCTTCCTCTTCTCTTTCGTTAGCCAACATAGCAAGCAACACGTTGGCCATATTTACGGCGACCGTCTCAATCTACAGACACCAGACCACTTATATGGAAATGTACCTACCCCTGATCCTCTAAATACTGGCTTTGCTGTAAATTTTTCTAAAAAACTGACTTTTACTGACTTAGGCCAAAAAACTGACTTTTACTGACCATTTTCCGCCCCTGGTATTGTTAAACTCTGATGTTGTCTCTTTCACTCTTGTTGATATAAACAAGGATAGCATGGTATTTAATTACTTCTTAACTTTAATTGACGTCTCTGAGTACGGCAGTAAGTGTATGAATCCTATAGTCCAGGTTTCATTATCAAGTTTAGGCTCCAGCCAGCCCTCCACAAATACTGTAGTAAAATACCTATGTAAAATGTTTCTTTGTGAACCTTATTGTTATTAGTAATGTGGTAATAAATAAATAAAATATTATTATTAATAAATAAATGTAGTGTACTCCCTCAATGACGGCCGGTTTGGTCGAGTGGTATTGGCGCTGCCTCTTGATCGACGGGTCCTGGGTTCGAGCCCCAGTCGGGGCATATATTTGTGTGAAAAGCAAATGTTTGTTCTTGGGTCATGGGTGTCTGTGTCTGTCTTTGTGTATGTTCCAAGGGACCCACGAAACAAGGGAAAACCTTAGTGTTGGCCTTTGAGTGTGTACCGCTATTTGTTGATCATTATTATTTAATTTTTAAAACTAAGTAGCAATCATCAATGGTCTCCCTATTTTGTTAGGAACTTTCTAAAATATAGTTAAAAATGTCTGGAGCTGCTTAAAATTATATCTAACCTTATATATTTCTGTCGATACGGAGTGACCAGTTGACGATTTAAAAAAAATACTCGACTTTAGTTTGACTTTAGTTGACGGTAAGGTAAATTAAATACTTCAGTACTTGTAAGAAAATCAATATTTTGTTTTGAAAAGCAATATTGCGAAAACCGTGTAAGAAAGTTTAAATTGGCGGTTAAAAAAATCGGTCGCGCCGAAAACTTTTTTACTCCACGCCGATAAAGGGAATACGACGCCTGTCATGGCAGGTAATTCGAACTGCGACGTATAGATTGCATCTGTTAGCTACAAGTTTGAGAATTACTTCTTTTAGATCATATCGATAAGTCTGTATATAACGCCCGAAAGTTTAAAAGACGCCAACCGCGCCGATGAATAGAAACAAAAATGCATTACGCCGATCGCGTTGCTAAATAGACCCGAAAGTTAATCGTGACTCGCCCGCGCCGATAAAAACTCGATCGCGCCTATATTTTGTATCGTCAAGTGACCATCTCCAGCGCTGTCCACTGCCTCTGCCGTCAGCCACGCCGCTGCTATAACACCCGTCGGTTTAATAACTGCCATTGGTCTCTCTCTAAATAACTTTTAGGAACGAGCAACTGTGTCTCGTGAATATGCGCCGATTTTACTTTTATTAAAAAATAAGTATAATGTATTGAATGTCACTTTAACGTTTCAACACGCAGCAATTTAAAATTAAAAGTAAAATTTTAAATTATCGGTGGGTTTTTTGCGCCGATTTTTTTTTCGGCGTACACTCAATAAACACAGTCGTTCAAGAATGAAGTAAAACATAAAAATCAATTACGGAACTTGGGATACACTGTCACTTTGAATTCGTAATATAAAATTTGATACAATTTTTCAATAATAAATATTTTTATTGCCTGTTTTAGGCGCAAAATTTAAGAATTTAACACGAAAATCTGTATCAAACTTTAGTATATAAAGAGAAAAAAGCATTTAAAATTTCAAAAAGTATACAAATATATATATTTTTTTAATAAATCAAGTCGCTTAGCAGAGCAAAACGCCAGCAAAATTGTTCTTCAGGGATTCGAACCCGGAGGTGCACAGACAAAACATGTAGCGTAACAGGAATCGAACCTATACCACTAGCCAGGCTAGATTTTTCTTTTAATTTTTTTTACACCGTATTCTATGTGACTTGTTCATTGCTTTTAATTTGTTACTTTTCAACCTCTGACCAAATTGTGGTTTAAACAAATTAACACGGGGATCCCACTGTAAATAGAACTCTGTCATTTTAAATTTAAATTAATGGCATATAATTTTGGAGGACACAAAAATAATTCTGCGGGTAACTGTAGAAAGCTGCAAAGAAATGATAAAATCTGTCAGCGGTAAAAACAAACTTGCAAGTATTGTATTAAATCGGCGAAAACTATTATGTCGTCTAAAAATGAATTTTGTTACCAAAAAATGAATCTCGCTGCCAGTTTAAAATTAAACGTTAATCAAAACTAACTTTAATAGGTGCCGGTTTATGATTTTTTGACTCTTTATTTTAATTGTGCGAGCTAATTTCATTTTTTTTATTAACTTTGTTGTAATATAGACAGATTCAGTCCGAAGAATTACACATTTAAGCACCTATTACAGGAGACGACTCAAGCCTTGATCTATACTTAGGTATTGATAGTCTCTTTCTCTCACTATCAAAGTGACAAAGACGACTGCTACTTAAGTATAGATCAGAGTCTGAGTCGCGTTCTGTAATACGGACCTGGTTTAATAGAGTTTTCTCGACGTAATTTATGTAAAGTATACACGGTGATAAAAAACCTCCTAGCTATATTCAAAATCCTGAACCAGTATCACTCAAAGAACACATTTATGAAAAAAAGTTTTTTTTTTAATATTTTTTCAATGGTAATAGTACATTTTTTGCCTAAACGTAGACATTACTCCTACACCAGGCACGCGAAGGGTTGCGGGTAGCGCTGGGGGGGTGCGCCCGAGTTGGTCTACGTTTAGGGAAAATAAAAAGCCCACCGAAAAAAATAAAAAGTGTTCTGTAAGTGATACTGATTCAGAATTTTTGAATATAGCGAGGAGGTTTTTTTTCACCCTGTATTATATTGTATTATTCCGTGGAAAAGTGCAGGGTCCTAACACACTGGCTAGAATGCTGAAATTTGGCATGTTTCCTTTTATAAAGTAGGCAAAAAATACGGAAGGATTTCTCCTTAAGACAGCCAATCATGTGACGTATACGTATACGTCACACGCACGCACGCACTCACACACTCACGCACGCAAACACGCGCACGTGCGCTATTACATAAATTGTCTTTTAATGAAAAGAGAGATAATTATGATTCTCAGGTAAAACCGCACTATTATATTTTCGTGTTTCCTTTAGTATTTTGACATTGGCAGAAGCATTGACACCAAGGCGATGGGTTGCTTTTTAACTAAAGATTCTGGCTAACAAAATGTTAACACAGTCTAGAACACAGAAGATCTAAAGCTTCTTTCTAATTTAGTTTTTTATTTAATAATATTGCGCCAAATACGCAGATCAGGTATAAAACGCACTTTTACGTGGCAAAGAAAAATTCCTAAATAATTTATACATCAATTTTATTACCCGAGAACGTTGGTTTTCTCATCCAATATCGAACAAGTCGATCTACAAAGATCTCGTTCGTCTGTAAGAAAGATGAGAACATTCAATTTGATACGTATTGTATTATAATTTGTAGGGGCTACCTGAGGTACGGTCGGCCGTAACTCAGGTTACCACACGCGTGCACTCTGTGCTGTTGGGATAAGAGTGGTTTTGCAATGAAAATGGAGTAACCTGATGCGCTGGCCTCTCTACTTGGTGAGTGCGTATACGGAACCAATAATTCTGCAGCTTAGGTTGGCGTATAAAAATGATCCTATTGCTCAATATTTTTCAAGAGTGAAGTGAACATCCAGTTACATCAAGAGCTGTCTACACTATAATATTGTAAAGAGGAAAGATTATTATTTTTGTATGTTCAAAATGTGTTTTGTATGTTCAAAATAACTTTTGTATGTTTAAAAAAACAAGTTCTGCGAACTGGGTGCCCCAAAAAAAGCGGCTGCGTGGTAGACCAAGATGTAGATGGCGTGACCAGCTCGCTTAAGAAATGGATGGAAAAGACGCAGGAGAGGGATCAGTGGAGGAAAGCGAGAGAGGCCTTTGCCCAGAAGTGGAACACACTGAGCCAAATAAGATATGTTCAAGGAATATTGTGATGGGCACAATGTAAATACTAGAACCAAGCATAAATTGGATTTACTGGACAGTCGTCTCCACAAAGTAAAACTCTTTTATGAGTTTCTTTAATAAGATTCCCATGTATATTCAAAAATTACCATTACAAGAAATTAAGGCAATAATTAAACTAAAACTTAGTAAAAAAGGACTAATATGGAATCTCCGACTATCTAACAAGCCACCATGGGAATATATTGCTCAGCTCAGGAGTTATTCAGATATTAAGTCAATTAAACTTAGAAAATAAGGAAATTTGTATGATTGAGTTAAAAAGAGCAACCCTGGGAGATTCTTGCCTGTTTTTCTCTGAGGAAGATTGCACCGTTGCGAACTTGCTCCTCTGTTAGCAAGGTCACGGAGGTCAGATCGCAGTCGCTCCACTGTAATGACTAAGAGTTGTCTAATCCTGGACCATGATCAACCGTTCTCCGAATGAGAAATGGGTCTAATGAAGAAGACATCAGTTTCCTATAGGAATTTTGAAAAATTCTTTTTAGTGCCACCTTCTTCACCTAAGGAACGCTCATGCCAAATTCCATGTTTCTAGACCCTGCAGTTTCGGCTAGAATACAAAACTCGAGGTTTTTTTAAAATAATATCATACTATATTATAAAACAAAGTCACCTGAATATAAAACTCGGGGCAATTTTTTTATAACATAATACTATATTATATAATTCCACGTCAAAAACGTAAGAGTCACCGACTTCAATCGCAAAAAGACAATTTTTTCGAGAGTTTCCCTCAATTTCTTCAGGATTCCACCATCAGATCCTGGTTTACTTACCATGGGACCACCCTTGGGATAGTCCCTTTCCAACAAAAAAAGAATAATCAAAATCGGTTCATAAACGACGGAGTTATCCGCGGACATACATAAAAAAAATACGGTCGAATTGAGAAACCTCCTCCTTTTTTGAAGTCGGTTAAAAACAAAGTTACCAGCTACTTCTGTCTAACTGAAAGCGCTAAACTCAAAAACTACTGAACGCATTTTCTTACGGGTTTAACCAATAGACGCAGTGATTCAAGAAGAAGGTTCCACAGTTTTGTCGCATGAATTAAATTATTGTCATTTTGCGCTTAGGACGTTTTGCTGTTTGTAAGTTTTTATCGTGTTTGGCATTTTGCGCTTTTAGCACTAAGCGCCTAAAACTTCCTTGCAGCTCTGCTGTAACATTGAGCTGAGCCAAAGCCCATTCACTGGCACAGTACACGACTCTCACCCTCTAACCTGTCTGTATTACCATATATTGTTTAAGTTGTGTTCCTTGTTCGGTTTCGTTTTTTTTTGTGTCGTAATTTGATTGTTCGTGTACCCCTCTAACCCGTCTGTATTACCATATATTGTTTAAGTTGTTTTCCTTGTTCGGTTTCGTTTTTTTTGTGTCGTAATTTGATTGTTCTTGTACTATCTGCTTCTTGGCGAATCGATGGCAAGTAGTAGTCGTGTACTATGATTACGTGAATAAATGTTTTATCTATATATTTTTGGATTATATTTATCTATGTTATTTTTGGTCAGAAGTTGAAAAGAAACCCCTTATAAAATAGCTAACTACAATTAGTTTGGCACAAATAAATTATGTATTCACTGCTGTGCGCGTTATAAGATTTAAAAATAAAAAAGAGAACACACAAGTCAAATGGGAATCGAACCCATCACCCTATATTTATTTCGCTCGAATAATTCATTAGTAATTAATAATTTTAGTAATAGTAAAAGTTAATACACAGATCGCACAAATTTAAAAATCACTTCGAAATATCTAATTACATTTAATATGTTAATTCATTCGTTTTTTTGATTTTTGGTCGATCTGTCTACCTCGAAAAGGAATGAAATCGTGAGGTTAAGTTCACTTTTTAGCTTTAAAAAATTGGCAACATTTATATTTAACAAAATTAAATATTTTTTTAGAAAATAGTTCAATTCATTCATGCGCAGCAGTGGTTTATTTTTTTTAAATTAACTATATGTATAATCTCTTTGATTTTATATTATAATGCAAATAAAAATAATAAATAAAATAACAATTTCAAAGCAATTGCAAACTTATACTGCTTTACCACAAAAAAAATACAGTTTCAAGTAACCACTGCCTACATCATCGACCACATTTTGTGATCAAGAGCGACCCCAATTCGACAGAAAAAATGTAGAATCAAATACTGGTTCTTATTTTTTTGTGGTAAAATCTATAAAGTTTGTGATATCCATGGCGGAGGGCGTATTGCAAAAATAAAAGTTTTTTTTTATCAGCCCACTAGCATTCCGTCCGGGACTTCGTTCCCGTGGGAATTTGGGGAAAATTATGTAGCCTATGTGTTAATCCAATGTGTCTTAAAGTAACAAATAATTTTAAATTTCGCGCCATTTCTACTCATGCTGCAATTGCTCGCAGCAGCGCCTTTCGAAATGCAACCCAAATAATCGTTGTTCTGAATGAAGTTCAAATACTCGACAACAGATGGCGCCACTACACTTAATTTCCAAGTTGAAGGGTCGGAAAAGCCCTTATATCTTTAAAAACACGCCCTTTAGGTTAAAACGGGAACTTTCTTGTTCGAGGGGAGATAAAGGGCTATCGCACTATATAAGTCCCTTTATCGTGCTGGGACTCCTTTTTAAGTTTTATCGGCACGCACATTTTATTAACTTAGTTTTATTATATAGAATGATAATGATATACGTCCGTCCCCACGGAGAGGCAAGGGCCTCCCTTAGAAAATTTAAAATCTATCTCATACATGCCACGATAGTCCCCGTGCCGAGCTTAACAAATTGGAGATTAAATAAATAAACATATACAGGGCGACATTAAATTAGTTAAAGAAACTTTAGAGAGTAATTCCACCCATTAAATTGAACAAATTCCCCAAAAAAAAGGTTTCATACTAATAGCTGGTCGTTAAAGTTAAATGGAGACAAAAAAAATATATTTTCATCGTCATCTCAGCCTTAATCAGTCCACAGCTGGACATAGGCCTCCCCCAACCGCGCCATTTTTCCATTATTTTGTCATATTTCTACCTGTTCCTTGATGAAAGTTGTTAAGTTAGGGAGCGGGCACATTCTAAATGTTTGCTTACTAATTTGAAATCACCCATAGCTCCAACTGATCTTGTGTTATCTGTTGTTTTACCACGTGAAGAAAGGACATACAAACAAGCACACTTTCAACTCTCTATATATATAAATGAATTGCTGTTCGTTTACCTCGCTAAAACTCGAGAATGGCAAGACCGATTTTGCTAATTTTTGTCTTGAAATATAAAATATGAAATGATAATGAAAAATTTATTTATTTTCGGTTTGCGTTTACAACATTTGGGTTGGCATCTCCTATTAAGTATTACAATACTTGCGCCAGGAGATACCGCTCCTCCAAGGACTGTGTAAGTATGAAAACAAATTGTGTAGAAAATATATCTATACATATTTTAAAGAGGAAAGATTTGACTGTTTGTTTGTTTGCATCGAATAGGCTCCGAAACCACTGGACCGATTTGAAAAATTCTTTCACCATTAGAATCCTACATTATCTGGGATGGACATAGGGTACATGATTTTCCCGAATTCCTATGGGAACGTTCAGGGAAAGTTCAGGGAAGATTTAAAAGGTGAGAAACTATGGATATACAGCGAGGAATTAAATCTTAGGTTTTTCTCATAGTTCTCAGAAAACCATTTTATTTGTTACCCATATTATGGGTTTAAAAAAATAAATTAACTAGTCCACCATCTTGAGCGGTCTACCATTTTGAATACAATGACGTCATTTAGCTAATAATACATTACGAAATACGAAGTTCGCCAGTCCGCTACTTTACAATATGAATAAGAATAATTAAATTCTAAAACTGGTCTAAATTCGCGTATATATATTTATTTACCTATTCCCGACATTTCGACACAGTTGCACGCGCCGTGGTCACGGGTAGACTACGTAATAGTATATTGTGCAACTCGGGAATAAAAGACGGATTTTAAGCGAGGGCCAAAGTTGGATCACGAGCAAATGAAGGATTCTAAATTATTGAATCACGAGCGTAAGCGAGTGATTCAAGTGTTTGAATCCTGAATGACGCGAGTGATTCATAGCCCTCGATGAAAATCAGTTTTATTCAAGAGTTGCACATTATATTTTATACCATGACCTCAATAAAAAGAAAGATTTAAGCAGAAATAGACATCTGCGCAAGGAGTTTGAATTTGGAATTTTCTTTGCGATGGAGGTCGTATGTCTATATTGTCTATACATTGGAGTGTTCGAAATTCAAACACTAAAAAATCTTTTAGGGTTCTAAATTCAAATACCAAAACTGTGACTAAAAGAGCTCTTTATCCCCAATTTTCAGTGAAAAAAAGAAGCTTTTTAGAGGGGGAATGGTATAAATAAATATATATACGCGAATTTAGACCCGGTTTAGAATTTTAATTATGTGTTTAAATTGCGAAAGTTTAAAGTGTTATATAGAACTGTCGTATCTTTTTTTTATTTGCAACGCCCTCAGCCACAGAAAACAAAAAATTCTAAAAAAATATCAAGTAACCTAAACTTCCCCCCGTCCCCGATACATCTATCTCTGTCACTCACCAGCTCGCGTTTCTTCTCTTTCTCGTCCTTCTCCCTCTTTCGCACCTCGCCTAGGTACTCGTTGAAGTATGTCTCCCTGTTGCGCTGTTTGTCGATCGCTTTGAATCGTTCGTCGCGACTGTGCTTCGATGAGAACTCGGTGAAGGATGACCTGTGGGGTGATAAGCATTTTAGTAGTTCCTCGACGCAAAGAGTCCTCTCATGGAATTTCTATAGTGATTAAAATTGTTTTTTTTTAATATATATACAGTCAAACCCGGATAAGTGAGAGCTCACGCACGGGCCTATCTCACTTATAGAGGTCTATAAAAATACGGCTGATATTGGCAAATAAGTGGGTAAGCACATTTAGCTTTTTGAATAGAATATGAGTTCCTCGAACTTATAATAAAACATAACAGACACACATTTGGTCGTTCAAATACAATGCAAGTTCCTAAAACTATAAAAAACAATAACAGATGCACATTTGGTAAATCAAATAGAATAAAAGTTCCTCGAAATTTAAGAATGAGTCTTAAATAGCAAATGTTAAGAGGCAGGTAACAATCTCACTTATAGAGGTTCATGCGTGAAAAATCAGTTTCACTTATACAGGTTTATGTTTCTCACTTGTAGAGGTTTTAGGAGGGCAAAATGACGGGACCTGATGGCAAATACTCTCATTAATAGAGTTTTCTCCCATACCCAGTTCTCACTTACTCAGGTTTGACTTTATTATAATGATTCGCTTAAATTTTTTCAAAGCTAACACTTCATTTTATTAACCGACTTCAAACAAAAAATGAAGAAGTTATAATTCCCACTAAAAAGGAGTTTATTTGTCAATTATTACAACACAATTATAATACAATTAATTACCTGTCAAAACTTAAAACTAATATTTTTTTTTTTTTGACATTGGGTTATGAATTTGATTAGAATTTATGAATTATTAATTTTGACATTTTATTGATTGCAGCAGGATATTTTTGACATGTTGTTTTTGTATTTCCAATTGTTTATTAAGTTTTTTACAATTTATCGAAATACTCTACACAATTTTATTTCTGTAGACTCTGGGTTTGTTTTTCGTACTGAGTGAGATAGTACGATTGCAATTGTAGATATTGATCAAGTCAAAATAAACCTCAGTAATATTTTTTTTTCTAAGATACAGAATTTCATTTTCTATCTGTTTCCCATTATTTACAGTAATGCGTCCCACATATTCGTAAACCAGAGATATATGTCTAAACATCCCACAATAATTTATTTCTATAGGTCGTGGGTAAATTATTCATACTTAAGTGCCCAATGATCTTTATAATAAAGTCAGTTTTTACCTACTCAATCTACGTGTTTCACTTTTCTCCGATCACCTTAAACTTTAAGACATTGACTGCCGTACTCAGAGACGTCAATTAAAGTTAAGTACTGCTAAACTCTGATGTTTTCTCTTTCACTCTTGTTGATATAAACAAGGATAGCATGACATTTAATTACTTCCTAACTTTAATTGACGTCTCTGACTGAGTGCGGTAGTTATTGTGCTAATTGTTAACTTGGGGCGTGTTCTAATCCTTACTTGGAATGCAGCTTGGCCTCCTCCATGAGCGCTCTGAAGGCCGCCTTCTTCTGCTGCAATCTGTTTTTCTTCTCTTTTCTCTCCTCCTCTGCTCGCTCGCGGACGTACTTGTCGAATACCTACAAAGAGATAAAGTAGGTAAGTATTTTTTAAATTAAGTTAACTCGGTTCGATGTCCTGTCTGGCCTATAAAGAAGAATATTGAGACAGCACTAACAGCAAAAAAGTTATTTTCACTACTCATGCTCGGAAAGTGCTTGTTTGTGCAGCCTTTGGTTTTTGTGTTCTAGAGCACAAAACGATCTACTACAGGCTGCACAAAATCGCATTTTGTGCTCTAGTGCACAAAGTTATCTACTCATAAATGGGTCTATAGTAAGGCATAGAAAACTACATACAGCCAAAATAATCAGGAGTTTAAAGATAAAATTTGTTATTATATGTTATTTTATTATTTCCTCGCAATCGAAGTGAAAAGCAGAGTTTATAACTCGTCCACAAAACCATTTTTATCCTCGACGTTACTATCAGCCCTCGGATAAAAATGACTCGTTTTGTGCACTTGTTGTAAAATCTACTATTTCCGTTCATTATTATTTTGTTTGTTTTCTTAACAAATAGGGTGGACTTTTTAGCGAAACTTTTCTTATTTGAACTGGGCTATGATTAGCGTATGTGGGCTGGCCATGTCTGTCGCAGAACCGACGAGCGTTGGAGTAGACAGGTTCTCGAATGGAGACCACGTCTTGGCAAACGTAGTGTAGGACGCCCCCCAGCCAGATGGTCAGATCACCTAAAGAAGATAGCGGATAGTGGCCGGATGAAAACAGCGGAGGATCGTGCAGTGGACTGCAATTGGCTGATATGATGATGATGATGATTAGCGTAACCTTGTTTGAGACCTTCGATCACTAAGTGGTTTTTGATATCCAGCACGGCATATTATGATCTTAACCACATAGAAATGTTCCTTAAACTATGATCTCACTTATTTAACAAGACTCTGAGGTTCTATAGCGTGACCATGAGTGACCTTGACCTTGGTAAATTTAAAATCTCACCTATTTTCTCACACTATTGAGCTCGTTTTATGGAGACTGAGGTTCTCGAGCCACTTCAACCATTGGGTGACCTTGACCTTCAGTGTGACCTTGACCTTATAAACATCTCACCTGTTTCCTCTCTTTTGATGTGAGTAGGAGATATCAGGGGTCGAAGACTATCTTGTGTAGTTCTTTCTCCTAAGTAGAGAAGACGACACGTCGTTGTCTTCCAGCATGTTCCTAAAGGCCCGCATCCACTGCTCTAGCGGGACGATGGCTTATTCAATAGTCTTGTTAACCCTTTTAACGCCAAGAGTTTTCATCAAAAACGCCCACCACCACACGCCACGACATCAAAAAATAGTTTTTTTTTTTAATGTCGTGGCGTATGGCGAACGCTTGGTGAACGATATAAAAGTTAAAAAAAAGTTTTTTATGTCTGATATATCAGACTTTGGCGGTGAAAAAGTAAATGTAATTTACCATTGTTTCATAGTGACCTAAGTCCTTTGACCTTCAGCTAGAGCGTTGGACCTTTAACCTAAGACTTTAAATACGACTTTTGACTTTAGTGGCCTTGAAATGCTTCTATAACTGACTTCACCTGTTTATGGAGACCTTGGGGTTCCAAAGCTATAATTATAACGGATGACCTTGACCTTCAGGATGACCTTGACCTTCAGCATGACCTTGACCTTGAAAAATTGAAAATCTCACCTGTTTCCTCTCCTTCGAGGTGAGCAGTAGATATCTTGGATCGAAGACGATCTTATGCAGTTCTTTCTCCCAAGTAGAGAAGGCCGACACGTCGTTGTCTTCCAGCATGTTCCTGAAGGCCCGCATCCGCTGCTCTAGCGGGACGATGGCTCGCTCTCGGGCCGCCTGGACTTCTGCTTTGATGGCCGCTTCTTTGCCCGCGTCGATCTTGCCCGGCGTACTCGTCGTTGCGGGTGGCTTTTCTGAAGAGTAAATGTTTAAGATTCAAAGTTTGATACCTGTCACTGAAAATGCATATGTTACCTAGCTGTACTTATATAGAATCTACCCCAAACAATGATTGACTACAAGTAACAGATTTTTTTCTCACAAACATCAAGTTAAGAACAACTTCTTAGATAGATGGATAGATAGATAGAAAAAAACATTTATTCACATAGTCACAGTACACGAACAATCCTGTTTAGTTTTTTGACGGCCGGTTTGGTCGAGTGGTAGTGACGCTGCCTCTTGATCGGCGGGTCCTGGGTTCGATCCCCAGTCGGGGCGAACATTCGTGTAAAAAAAAAAGCAGATGTTTGTTCTCGGGTCATGGGTGTTTGTGTTTGTCTTTGTGTGTTCCAAGGGACCCACGACACAAGGGAAAAACCTTAGTGTGGGCTTTTGAGTGTGTAGCGTGTGTAGCGTGTAATCAACATAAAGCACTACAACACAAAAAAATAAATCGAACATGGAACACAAACAAGTACGAAAGGTAATCAGACAGGTAAGATTACGAGAGAGTCGTGTACTGTGCCGGTGAATGGGCTTTGGCTCAGCTTTATGTTACAGCAGAGCTGCAACGCTGGTAATTCTGTCAATACCCAGAGCATTCGAAACTTACCTGCTGCAAGAAATAGATACGATGAATATACATATGCTTTACTATAGATAAATTATGTAATGTAAAATATAAAATATTAACAGAGAAAAAAATTAGAATAAAAGGGGTACATACAAGAAATTACGTCAGATACATAAATATAAACATTGGATTGTGGTATGATAAATTAAAACAATAATTATATAAATCAGTATATTTTAAAATAGAAGGCAAACATTTTTCGGGATAGTAGATTTTTATACGTGTTTCAGAAATCCAAAAAAAAAAGATAATTCAAAATTAATTAAAATTTAGCTAATTGCGCAGCTCTATTACAAATATGACAAGTATGTCATATTAATTATATGAAACTTTCATTTTAAAGATGTCAAACCGTGCAACTGATTACTGGAGTTGCAACTATTTCACTTTGAAAATTAAATTTTGGAATTTCTTTTTTTGGGTATTTTTGAAACACCTTGTATAAGTTTTTGTTCAAAAATCAAATCTTCTTTAAGTTTGCACTTCTTAACGACATCTCGTTAATTATTTATTTTGGCGCTACACAATGTACCGCAAAACCCGCGCACGGTCATTGCTTATTTTCGTGTTATCATTGTTTTTTGTTAGAAAACAATTTTGTTAGAAAATTTAATTTTAAACCAGAAAATATTTAAAAACTTGAAAAAATTCTACTAGAAAATCACTCAGAATGCTGGTTTCAATTCAAGGTAACAGTTTTGCTAAGCTATCTTACGCACTTCTTATCGTGCAGGTATAGTCAAGTGTGTGGCGAACTTGGCTAACCCTAACCATGGTGTTTTTTTTTATTTTTTTACTATAAGATGGGTTAACTCTTGACCTCAATCTTGACCATAAGGTCAAAGATGAGGTCGACGATGGAGCGAGTTAACCCAGAAAATGCCTATAAAGGCACTGGTACTCCCACGCACCGACGGAACACAGCAAGCTGTTTGGCGTCGGACTTCGGTAGGAGGGTGGTCGCGAACCAAACGGCCCTTTACAGAGCCTACCACACCGCATGAGACCATAGGACGACACCTCAGATTCAGAAAAAAATGAAGTGTCGTTGCCTGGGATGGATTACTAGGAGGCAGGTGTCATTTGTGTTTCCTTAGTCGCCTCTTACGACACCCACGGAAAGAGATGGGGTGGTGTTATTCTCAACGGATCACCACACGGGTGTCAGAGTTTTCAAACACAATGGCCTCTGACTTGGTTGGTCTTACGCCCTGTACATTAAAGATAGTGTAGTGCACTCACTCTCCTCCTGTTTAGTTTTCTTGGCCGGTTCGGCGTCGGAGTCGTCACTGCTGGAGTCGGCGCCGCGCTTCAGCTCGCCGTTAGAAGTCTTCGCGTTGGCCGCAGCTTCTTTACGCTGTTAAAGAAAGAGGTGGATTACTTATTGATTTTGTAACTTTTTTGACCTGAAGCGGTTTTCTTCATCAGGAACAGTCGCCATACTATTGAATTTCAGTATGACCTTGACCTCGAACATGACCTTGACCCATACAAGATATGCCACCTTAACTGAAAGCCTGACCTTGACCCCTGAAGCGTTTTCTTCAGCATCAGTAACAGTCGCCATACTATTGAACTTCAACATGACCTTGACCTCAAAAATGATCTTGACCCCTACCATAGCCTGTCGTTGACCTTTGACATGACTATACCTAAAGCGTTTTCTTGACCGCCAGCAACAGTAGCCATACTATTGAACTTCAACATGACCTTGACCTTCAGTATAACCTTGACAATCTCACCAGTAGTTGCAGTAGTGCGTCGGGCGGCTGGCTGACTGCCTTGTCGACGTCGGCTCGGCCCAACAGTTGCGGCGGTCGCTCCCACACTGACAAGTGTGTTGCTGGGTTGTAGAAGAAGACTTCGCCGTCGCCTGTCCATACCACGCACCTATAGAAAAATAAAGTTAAATTAAATATTAATTATTTAATTGTTTTCATAGAAACTAAAATTTGTATTCATAGAAACTAAAATTAACTCTAACATTACAAATGTTGTATAACCCACGACATTAATAGGCTATGTGTAAGATTTTTAAAATATTTTTTTTATTTTTTATTTTAAGCAGATTTAAGGTCCCATATTCAAATAAAAAGATATCAAATAATTTTGATAAAATAAAAAAAAAATGATTTTTTTTAAGTTTTGGTTACGATTTGTTGCTTACTACAGCATTCTGTACGGTTTAATTCCTTTGCCAAAGTAAAAAAAAGACGTTTGACACTTTGACAGTTGGTTGACACATAACCTAACCTTTGTGTTTTTGAGTTGTTGTTGTTGAGTTTGTTTCGTTTCGTGGTTTTGATTATATGGATTGATATTTACTGACGACTTGGCTTTGCTTCCTGGACTTTAGAACTTTCGCAATACACTGGATTCTGACACTATGGATAACGCTTAGTTCGTTAGAGCCGAGTCTACCAACTTGCCTAAAGTAACAACCAACCAAACTCGGAAATAAACAACCAAATACAAAATTAAATGTTTTTTTCTTAATTGACATGACAGTTTGGCAAAGGAATACAATTGCATATAATGCCGTACTGAGGATTAGTTTACCGTACTGAGAATCTTTTAATTATTATATTTCTATTTCAAAAGATAGATTTTTTCAATATTTTTTTTTCAAGAAACGGAACCTTATTCCTTAGGTTAAATAATAAATCAAAAGAAATTAAAAATGTTTTTAAAATATCATAAATAGCCCATTGCTTGTAACTCCTAAACGGCTGAACCAATTGTGATCAAATATAGCTTAGAACCATGTCGATTACGTCAGATTTCAAACAAAATAAAACTGAATCGAAATCGGTTTCTTTAGGAGCTAACTACGATGCCAGTTTTTTTTTTACCAGTCCATATAAGTCCACACATATATGGCACAGGTCTTACGGGGTTAGAGGGGCACGGGTCTCCCTTCGAAACACGAAGGGGGTTTAGGCCATAGTCCACCACGCGGGCACAATGCGGGTTGGTGTATCGCTCGTCTTTCGAAAATTTTCTTGAACGGGCGGGTTTCATCACGATGTTTTCCTTCACCGTTTATTTATATGTTTTATATTATAACTTTTATGAGGTTTAAAATACAAATTATGTAATAAAGGTTTATTTTTCACCTCTACTACTTCAGTAGATATAATCTATCTATACACAATCGTTGAGCGCTTAAGGCGACTACAGCACCCGACAAAGGCAGCACACATAGGAATAGTGCCATCTCCGTCTCTCAACAGGCCTGGGCCGGCAGTGCGAACAGTGTCGATACACGAAGTTTACGGACTATGAAAGCGTGCGTGCGTAAAAACATGTTCGAAAGTTAGAAAAATTAGATTTATGGAAAGGTAACAGCTTAAATCGAAAAATGCGTTAACTACTTATCGAGAGTGTTCAATCACGAACATTTTGATAGCAAATTCAAGTTCCTGTGTGCATTTTACTATCGTTTTTACAGCTTAAAAGATACACAATATTGGTATTTAGAGGTGACTTTGTGAGCTTTTTCTATCGAACCAAAAGTGCTGAATCGTGTTTTCAGCAAACTACTTATCTAGTTTATGTCCTGAATATTACCGTAGTATTTTTTCTTCGATTTAATGCAGTGCGTCATGCTTATCTACGCATCATAAAATCGTAATTTAGGTGCTGTAGTCGGCTTAAGGCGTGAAAGCATAACAGACAGAGTTTCTAAAAAGTAGATATTTGTTCTCGGGTCATGAGTGTTTGTGTCTGTCTTTATGTATGTTCTAAAGGACCCACGACACAAGGAAAAACCTTAGTGTATGGCGTTTTATGTATTTATTTTTATTCATCTATACCAATATTATAAAGAGGAAAGATTTGTTTGTTTGCATTGAATAGGCTCCGAAACTACTGGACCGATTTAAAAAATTCTTTCACCATTTGAAAGCTACATTATCCCTGATGGACATAGCCTACAAAATTTCCCCGAATTCCCACGTGAACGAGTTTATTATACTAACCACGTAGTTCCTGAAATACGCGTAGTAGAAACCGGTCGAATGCCATCCTGCTTTGCTTTCTTCTTATCCAGTCTCTCGGCCTCCGCCTTCTCTTGCCTCTCTTTCTCCTGCCGCTCTCTCTCTAACCGCTCCCTCTCGAGCCGCTCCCGCTCGGCCGCCGCTTTCCGCTCCGCTTCCGCCGCCGCTTCCGCTTCCGCTTGCATCGCTGCCGAGCCCGTTGCTACGTACGCGTCCACGTCGATTACTGTTAGATAAATTGGCTTAAAATTGGGGGTCATCCACATATTACGTCACAGCGTATGGGGGACATATAAATTTTTTTTTCTAAATGACTACAATGTTGGCCGCTGATGGCCTTGACAGCTTCACCGAGCAAGTGGCGAGCGTAGATGGCTCTCAGCCCAAAATTTTAAGTAACAGGCCTAAGGGTGCCCCCTGTGGGGTTCGAACCTCGGCTTAGGGCGTTACTGCGAGAGAAACTTCGTACATACGTTTGTGGAGAGAAGCGGCCGGGTACGTACCGGTACCGCGAATCGGGGCGGATCATACCAAATGTGACAGTACATGTTAAAAGGATACCAAAAAAAACGTGACATGGTTCAAAAAGTCGACATTTTGTGTGACTTAATATGTGGACGGCCCCTTGGGATTATTTTGCCGGAACTCTGGCTTCCAGGCTGGACTGGGGTGAAAGAAAAAATATGTACACTCAAGAGCACGTCAAGCTTGACACTTTGGACTTTGGACCGGCCCTGCATTGTATGGCGCGCAGTATTAATCAAAGCTCACTAACTGGTAGTATAAAGTGTGACCTGCTCTTGACTGTACCAGCTGCCGACTTGTCCTAGACATACTGTAAAAGTCAGTAAGAGGGATGCGAGGGTTTTGCTGTATTATGGGCGAAAGGCAGACCACCTATCACTATAATACATCATGTTTCATCTAACAACCCTTAGAATTTGTCAATTGTACCATCAATTGGTTCTAGAACCACTGATGCTACGCCTACCCCGATAGGGATTATAGGCGTGAGTGTATGTACGTGTGGTGATCGGTTGAGAATAACACCACCCCATCTCTTTCCGTGGGTGTCGTAAGAGGCGACTAAGGAAACACAAATGAGACCTGCCTCCTAGTAATCCATCCCAGGCAACGACACTTCATTTTTTTTCTGAATCTGAGGTGTCGTCCTATGGTCTCATGCGGTGTGGTAGGCTCTGTAAAGGGCCGTCTGGTTCGCGACCACCCTCCTACCGAAGTCCGACGCCAAACAGCTTGATGTGTTCCGTCGGTGCGTGGGAGTACCAGTGCCTTTATAGATATTTTCTGGTTTAACTTGCTCCATCGTCGACCTCATTTTTGACTTTTATGCTCAAGATTGAGGTCAAGAGTTAACCCATCTTATAATAATAATAAAAAAAACATGGGCATGCGGAGTCAGATTTTGAAAGAGCGATTTGCTTGCATTTAATTAGGAACTATTTAATTAGGATTAATGTAATTTAGGAACGGATTTGGATGATTTTGTTTGTGGTTCTTTGAAAACCTGGCTCCTTCATACCACTTCTCTCTTAAGTAATGTAAAAGTACTTAACACACTTGTATCTTTAATAACTATTCCCAATATGACATACACAACTTTCGCCATTTGAACACATACATTTAATAGTAAGACGGGTCTAAATTCGCATATCTTATATCTTACCAGCCCATATACACACATCAAAAAAAGTTTACGATCAGTAGCAAAATCAGGTGTATTCTTTAAAATATAAATTATTTAAAGAAACTGTTTACGTTTTATGATTTTATAATGAAAATGCACTAAGTAAATAAAAGAATCATTATTAATTATTTACTTTTTATTAACAAAAGCTAGGAAATGCAATTTTGGCTTAAATGTAATGTAATGAAAAATTTGAATTAATGAAAAAACAAACAAAATTTATTACGAAAAAATTAATAGTTAGTATAAAATGACTCCTCCCCTGGCTCGCACACATGCGGAAACCCTTCTGGGCATGCTAAGAATTAAGTTATCTAGCATTTCTTGTGGTAACCTGTCCCACTCTTCAATAGCAGCTGCCCTGATTTCTGACACTGTTCGCGGAGGTGGCTGACGGTTCCAAACAGCTCGCTTAAGAGCATCCCACGCATGCTCGATCGGGTTTAAGTCAGGCGAGCCGGCAGGCCAGTCTAACCTGGTGATGTCGTATTGCTGGAGAGCAGCATCAACACGTCCGTTTCGATGTGCGGGCGCATTATCATCTACCATTATGAATTGGCGCCCGTGGTTGATGCGGAATGGTCTGACGTATCCATCGATTGCAATCGTTTTGTACATGGCTCCGGTCATGGTGCCTTGATACGGGATTGAGGGCGTCCTAGCCCCAATCATTATCCCGGCCCAAAAGGACACTGATTTCCCGCCCTGCTGAACGGTTCCAGTGGCAGTTCTCTGCCTTTCAGAGTCGCCAGGTCTTCTCCAGACACGGACACGTCGGTTATCTGGATGTGTACTGATCCGCGTTTCGTCAACGAAGAAGAAGTTCTGCCAGATGCTTTCGTCCTCAATTTCTTCATTTTGACGGAGCCTAGCCCATTGCAATCTGCGCCGCTTCCGTTGCTGTGAGTTCAGAGGTGCTCGCCAGGATCTCCTTGCTCGTAATCCAGCTTGGTGTAAGCAATTTCTAATCGTTTGGGTGCTAACTTCGCGGCCGGTGGCAGCTCGCAGCTCTGCTTTCATTTTAGTAGCGTTCATTGTTGGGTCACGGGCAGCCAGTAATCTGATATATCGCTTCTGAATTGCAGTAAGAACAGTTGGGCGACCACTGCGAGGTCGATCAGCTAAATCTTCCATGCCCTGATACCTCTCCAACGTGGTCACCACGCAGGATTGGGATACATGAACTCTGCGTGATATTTCCCTCGTGGAATAGCCTTCTCCACTTAAAGTTAGAATTCTGGCTCGTAAAACTGCAGTTAATCCTCTCGGCATCGTTACCAACTTAATTTTTTTTGAATAAATTGAAAATATTGATAAGTTGCGACTATGTCAGATTTCTGAATGAAAGCAAGCAAGGGTTGATTGTCTTTTTAAATGAAAAAACATTTGAATTACGAAATTATTTTATATTTAAATTTCATATTTTTAAACCAACCAAAGATAAAA
This sequence comes from Aproaerema taeniolella, assembly GCA_949987775.1. Classification (NCBI taxonomy): domain Eukaryota; kingdom Metazoa; phylum Arthropoda; class Insecta; order Lepidoptera; family Gelechiidae; genus Aproaerema; species Aproaerema taeniolella. The sequence continues at coordinate 7,523,252 of OX465271.1, forward strand.
TATGATTAAGTTTTATTCTTCTACAATAAAAAATATTAGCACTTTTCCAAGTGATCGCAAACTTTTTTTGATGTGTGTACGTCCACACCAAGGGGCGAGCCTCCCTTCGAAACACGAAGGGGATTTAGGCCATAGCCCATCACGCTGGCACAATGCAGGTTGGTGGCCGCTCGTCTTACGAAAACGAAATTTTTTTGGACGGACGGTTTTCATCACGATGTTTTCGAGTGATAATTAGAAATCCGTACATAAATCCGAAAAGAAGAATTTAGTGGTACAGGCCCGCACCACGATTTGAACCCGCGACCTTCGGATTACAAGTCTGGCTCAGTACCAACTAGGCTATCACCGCATTTGCGTATACATTTTGTTTTTACCTTTGTTCCCGCGCTGTGGTTACGGGTCACCTGGTCTACCCGGTAGAACAAAATTAAAAACAATAAATAAGCGAATTTAGACCCATTTTAGTATAAAACTATTCCCAAATTTCCCCGGAAACGAAGTCCCAAGAAAGAAGTAGTCAATCCTTACTAATATTATAAACGCGAAAGTTTGTATGTATGGAAGTTTGTTACTCTTTTACGCTCAAACGGCTGGACCAATTTTGATAAAATTTGGTATGAAGGTAGCTAACACCTTGGTTTAACACGTAGGCTACATAATTTTCCCAAATTCCCACGAGAACGAAGTCCCGGGAAATATATTATTCCTCACAAATCTTCACACTCGCAACACTACTCCACATATAAACTCACCTTCGACCTTTCCATCAATCTCTTTGTCTTTTCTCTCTTTCTCACTTTTTTCGGCCGCTATCTTAGCTTGCAACTCTGCGAACAAAGTCTCGTCTAAGTGACATAGTTCAACTCAACGCACACACTTTAAATTATACATGTTGTAATCTATGTAATCTGTGTATTGTATGTCAATTTGCCTTTTTCCTTTTTCGCTTTTTAATTTATCAATGAATATTTTTTCACGTTAAAAAAGTATGAATCACCGACTTCAATCCCAACAACAGTTCGCACAAAGTAGATAACTAGTATTTTTTTGCAGACTACAATGCCTATTAGCAGATAACCACAAACGAAAATGTCACTCATCATTTATTTAGATGATCATTATCTGGTTAGTATTTTTTTTTGTTTTTGTTGATTTTTTAAAAGCGCTAAATCATTTTCGATAAAATTTATATGGGACCACCTCTGGAGTATTCTCTTTCGAACAAAAAAACAATTTTGGAAATCGGTCCATAATTGGCGGAGAAATCGGTGAACATACATAAAAAAATACATACATACAGTCGAACATAGAACCTCCTTCGTTTTTTAAGTCGGTAATGAAAAATGAATAACTTTCCGCAAGGAACATAGGTCAAAATATATTTTCGTCCCCCATACAACTTGTGCAATCTTTGTATAGCAGGAGGCAGGCGTCAGGTTACCAGAAGGAGACGAGTGACCGAGACAAATGTCTCCCGTCTCCGATGATCTGGTCACTGGTCACAGACAATGAATGGAATATAGTCCATTGAAAAGTTACATTTGGGGTTGCGTTTTTTAGAGGACGCAATTTTATTTTTTTGATGTGTAGGGGGGGTCAGTGTAAAGCTAAAACCAAGTTTGTGGGGTCGCCACCCTTGTCCCACGGCCGCCATCTTGAAAATAGGGGTTGAAATGGTTTTTACGGTATATCTCTTAAACTATTTATTTTATAAAAAAAATTTGTTAACATTTTTTGTTGCAAATTAAATTCTCTACAACTTTGGTCCAGTAACTTTTTGTCGTAGAACTATAAATAAAAAAGTTATAAGCATTTGCATCATTTTTTCATTAAGTCAATAGCTAAGGTTTTACAGCGCTCCGAAGTGAGTACTATTTTTCAGTACTCTTAACTATACCTATATTATACATGTGTACTAATAATATGTCATCAGTTATTGTTTTTTTTTTATTTATTTTTTATTTTTTTTACTTTATTATAATTTTTTTAATTAAAAATTTTGCAATTTTATTAAAAATTAATTATTTACTCTTTTCCCCACCACCCACGAGGTAGAGTCTAGAGGCGCGTTTTTTTTTTACGTGGTAGGGGGTGCTGGAGGTTTTGAGTTCTGCACTGGCATCAATAATTTTCCACATTTTTTCCAGCCCCAGTCTTCAGGATCATTATAATTACCAAGCCACGACTGGACCTGATGGTAGACTCGGAAAGTATGAAAGCGAGCTGTGTCTTGTGTTGGAGGAAGTGAATAATTAATTTTTAATAAAATTGCAAAATTTTTAATTAAAAAAATTATAATAAAGTAAAAAAAATAAAAAAATAAAATAAAAAAAAACAATAACTGATGACATATTATTAGTACACATGTATAATATAGGTATAGTTAAGAGTACTGAAAAATAGTACTCACTTCGGAGCGCTGTAAAACCTTAGCTATTGACTTAATGAAAAAATGATGCAAATGCTTATAACTTTTTTATTTATAGTTCTACGACAAAAAGTTACTGGACCAAAGTTGTAGAGAATTTAATTTGCAACAAAAAATGTTAACAAATTTTTTTTATAAAATAAATAGTTTAAGAGATATACCGTAAAAACCATTTCAACCCCTATTTTCAAGATGGCGACCGTGGGACAAGGGTGGCGACCCCACAAACTTGGTTTTAGCTTTACACTGACCCCCCCTACACATCAAAAAAATAAAATTGCGTCCTCTAAAAAACGCAAGGTAAGGCCTAAAAAATGTAAAATTTCAATGGACTAATAGTACTGGAAACTTTTAGGAAAAGGACATCATTCACGGCCCACACAAAAAATACCAAAATTTTTAACTGGCGGCCAAAAAAGGTAAAGTTATCTAAATATATAAAAGGAGAAACTGACTGACTGACATAACAACGCACAGCCTAAACGGCTAAATGTAGGCACTTGAAATTTGGAAGGGACGTAGCTTAGGGACCGTACAGGTGCACTAAGAAAAGAATTCCCGAAATTCCCACGGGAACGGGAATTAGCGGGAAAATCCTTTTGTATGAAAAATCTAAACCGCTTAAGTTAGACGCTTGAAATTTGGCATGCATACCTGCAATCTGTATACCTGCATACCTGCAAACTTTTGTATGTAAAAATCTAAATCACGTAAGATAGTTGTTTTCAATCTGTGTACTCTGTACAAAAAAAAATTAACACGCAAACGAAGTTGCGGGCATCAGCTAGTTATTTCTAAAGAACATATTATTCTAAAAATTTTTTACTATGACAGCTAAGCTGTACGACCATTACTAGAGTTGTTCTTGACACTTGTAAATATGGATTTTAAATGTTCCGGCTATAGAAAATACCTAGTGTTTCAATAGATTGTGATACAAAACATTTTTCGTATTTGGGTAAAAGTTTTAAATTCTAGATTCTTTAATAATAACATTGCAGACCTTATTTTTATTTTTTAAAATATTTGAAATAATGAAAAACTGGATGAATAAAAAATAAAAAAAATATTAAAAAAATGTTAAGAATAGTGTGTCCTATTGAAATAATAACTTCCCTTTACTTGGCCGCCACTTTAAAATTTTGGTACGTTTTGAATGATGTCCTTTACCGATTTAACCCCAAAACCGCGCCCGTCGCTATCAGAATGCGATAGACATTGCTGTTTTTCGTGTTTTACGTTGTTATAATTTTTTTTATTGCAAAATGGAGTGTACTCGAATAAATAATTATATTTCACAGCTACAACATATTAAATGACTAGCTGATGCCCGCAACTTCGTTTGCGTGTTAATTATTTTTTGTACAGAGTACACATACAAAAGTTTTTTCCCGCTAACTCCCGTTTCCGTGGGAATTTTGCAATATCCTGTTGCAACTAAGCTTTAAGTTTACTACGGTATCTGCATGCCAAATTTCAAGCGTCTAACTTAAGCGGTTTAGATTTTTCATACAAAAGGATTTTCCCGCTAATTCCCGTTCCCGTAGGAATTTCGGGAATTCCTTTCTTAGTGCACCTCTACGGTACCTAAGCTACGTCCCTTCCAAATTTCAAGTGCCTACGTTTAGCCGTTTAGGCTGTGCGTTGATGTCAGTCAGTCAGTCAGTCAGTTTCTCCTTTTATATATTTAGATATACATTTAAAAAATTCTTGGAGAAAATTCCACATTGAATTCAGAGTTTCAGTTTTTGCTAAATTGTATAAAAAATCTATCAGCTAATTTTACTGAAATGTAAATTTTTAATTAATTTATCGACGAATGTTCCTTGGGTAAGTTCTGCTGCGCTAACTCATGCAAATAATTGATGTTCTATGGCCAAAACCGTTAACGATTAACACAAGCATGCAATGTCAAGCAAACTACAATTCCAGGAACCCTCACTTGTTCCCGAAGGGATTTCTTGTTACATACACGTACTTTTGGAACCATTTTTCATATATCTAATTTAACTACTTTTGAAACCAATTTTTTACACCTTAATAAAATGATTCAATGCAGGGCTTGAAAACGGTTAAGGTATAACGGTATGGTACAGGTATAAAATTTCAATACCGTATCAATTTAAAGGTAGAGTCAAAACGGTTAGGAATTACGGTTACGCTACCGTTTTATACAGATACATTAACCGATATCTTTATCATTTTACAACAATATTATACCTTTATTTTTATCGCTACCGTAACCGAAATTATTTCGGTATACTGAAAAAACGCCAGCGCGATGTTGCCGGCAGCGGTGGGGTGTAAAGAAAACCTTTATTTATTAATTTATGTACCATAAAAAATAACGGTACCGTTACTTAGCGGTACCAAATAATTTCGCTACCGAAATTTTTAGCTACCGGAAAATAACGGTACCGTTATTTACGGGTACCTAAAATTTAAAGGTATGACGTCATACCGCTAACCGTTTTAACCGATATTTTTTCGGTTATTCAAGCCCTGGTTCAATGGTTAATTTTGTTTTATTAATTATACACGGTGAATTTTTGTTCGTTTTAAAGCCGAAGCGAGTCGATTCGCCTTAAGTAGGACTATCGATTACCAAAGTTTAAAAGAAATCTAAAGACATAAAAAAATTAAGTTTTCAAAAAATATCGACATTAACTCGAAAATATGAGAACCAGTAGTAACGCATTTTTCGTCAGCCGAATCGAACTAAAGTGCATAGCCACCGACAAAATGCCGCCGCAAGAAGCGGCATTGATTATGATCCTAAGCCCGTTAAAGTATGAAGGGAAAATTGGAATCTACGATACCTACTCTGGAGGAGGGGTCAACGACTCGCGGCCGTCACTCTCGCTCGCTCGCTCACTCGCGTGTAGACGTAGGAGCAGAGCGGCCCTACTAATGTTTTCTTGATTTTACGAAAATAAATTTCTCACTTTTAATTTTCTTAATTTTACAGTTTTTTAGATTTTGTTTTCTGAAATCGATAGTACTTTTTAAGGCGAATCACCTCGCTTTGGCTTTAAAACGAACAAAAATTCACCGTGTATATATATTCTTTATTGCACAAACACAGTAGGAAAAAAAATGTACATAAAAAATAGTGTACAAAGGCGAGCTTATCTCTAGAAGAGATCTCTTCCAGCCAACCTAATCGGTGAGAAATTATACCCTGTCCAATACGCAGTCAAATCAAGCAAGCATGCAAGCAAGCAAACAAACATGACAGATATACTTCAGCGAAAGCACAGGGGTCTTTATTTACTATTCATCACTTTTGGATTCTTTCTATACATACATACTTTTCAGGACCCAGTCCATACAAATTTAGGGATCCAGTCGGGATCACACTAGGGATCCAATCGAAACCACGCGAGGGATCCAATCGAGATCACACTAGGGATCCCGTCGGAATCGCACGAGGGATCCAGTTTGGATTACACTTGAAAACCAGTTAGTCAGTTGTCTTACCTTTCGCTAGCGATCCGATCAAGACAACACTTGGGATTCAGCCGGGATCACACTTGGGAACCGGTTATTTTGTCTTACCTTCTAACTCCTTTAGCGCCTGAGTCCATTCCGCGATTTGGAATATCAACTCCAGTCGGAATCCCGTTCGGTATCAAATCAGGACCGAGCTAGAGATCCAATCGGGATCGCTCTTGATATTTAGCCGGGATCAGTGGCCTTACTCAGTCGGGATCCATTTGGGTTTCAGCCGGGACCAAAGTTGGGAACCGGTTATTTTAAAACACTTTAAACTTTCGTAAACCGGTTATTTTGCCTTACCTTCTAACTCCTTTAGCGGCTGTGGTTTCTCCCACACACTCTCCTGTTCCCCCGCGTTGTGGTAGTACGGCCGGCCGGGGCTCGACTACGTATGGTATGGGATATAACCTTGGGATTCAGCCGGGATCACACTTGGGAACTAGTTAGCCAATTGTCTTACTTTCTAACTCTTAACGGCTGTGGTTTCTCCCACACACTCTGTTTCCCTGCGTTGTGATAGTACGGCCGGCCGTCTGGGGCTCGATTGCACATGGAATATTAGCTCGAATGGAATAACCTGTACACACTTGGGATCAAATCTGGATCACACTAGCGATCCAGTCGGGATCACGCTAGGTTTCCAATCAGGTACTTGGGATTCAACCGGGATCACACTTGGGAACTGGTTGTCTTATCTTTTAACCTTTATCGCACTTGGGATTTAGCCGGGATCAGTGGTCTTACTCAGTCGGGATCCAGTTGGAATTCAGAAGGGATCAAACATGGAAACCGGTTATTTTGTCTTACCTTCTAATTCCTTCAGCGGCTGTGGGATCCAATCGGGATCGCACTTGAGATTTAGCCGGGATCAGTGGTCTTACTCAGTCGGGATCCAGTTGGGGTTCAGGAGGGATCAAACTTGGGCACCGGTTATTTGATTTATTTTAAGAAGCCTGCACCGTCTTACCTTCTAACTCCTTCAGCGGCTGTGGTTTCTCCCACACGCTCTCCTGTTTCCCCGCGTTGTGGTAGTAAGGCCTTCCGTCCGGGGCTCGATGCGTCGTCCACTCCGCGGCTCGGGATATCAGCTCGGGTGGTATCACCTGCCCAAATAATTTTATTTATTATTATAATATAATATACACCGTTTTCCTGAGGATATCCATTAACTCAGGCAAACACTTCTACAGCTTTAACTGATGAAATATAACAAGGGAATATATTTACTTCCCTTCGTTTCAAAGTTACTTGTGAAATAATTAGAATACTAGCATTCAGCCTGGGACATCGTTCCCGTAGGAATTCGGGAAAATTATGTAGCCTATGTCCATCGGGGATAATGTAGCTTTCTAATGGTGAAAGAATTTTTCAAATCGGTCCAGTAGTTTCGGAGCCTATTCAATGCAAACAAACAATCAAATCTTTCCGCTTTATAATATGTATAGAAGACTACATTAATCCTAAGTGACAAAGCTACATAATTTTCCCTGATTCCCACGGGAACGAAGTCCCGGGCGGAAAACTAGTATTTTATATAGATTCACAGTTTTCATGCAATACTGACCGTTCGACGCGGTTTTTTCTCTTTGACTGGCGGCGTGACCATCTTCAATCCGAAATGAGTGTGCAAATAACAGTAGAGAGAGTACTGTTTAGAATTCAAATACAGTTCATAAACGGTGTAAGGGACATCTTAGCAAATATTTAAATGGTGGAATCTACCCATTTTTTAATTTTTTTTTATTACTTGTTTTTTGTTACTGTAGCTGATCATAGTTTTTGCCGTGTGGTGATCGGTTGAGAATAACACCACCCCATCTCTTTCCGTGGGTGTCGTAAGAGGCGAATAATGAAACACAAATGAGACCTGCCTCCTAGTAATCCATCACAGGCAACGACACTTCATTTTTGTCTGAATCTGAGGTTATGTCCTATGGTCTCATGCGGTGTGGTAGGCTCTGTAAAGGGCCGTCTGGTTCACGACCACCCTCCTTCCGAAGTCCGACGCCAAACAGCTTGCTGTGTTCCGTCGGTGCGTGGGAGTACCAGTGCCTTTATAGGCATTTTCTGGGTTAACTCGCTCCATCGTCGACCTCATCTTTGACCTTTATGGTTAAGATTGAGGTCAAGAGTTAACCCATCTTATAATAAAAAATAAAAATAAAAAACTACTAAACCGATCTTGATGAAATTTGTTACAGAGATAGATTAGAGCCTGGGAAAGGACATAGGCAACATTTTATCCTACAGTTTGGCACGATATAACCTGTAGTCCACGCGGGCGGAGCCGCGGGCGGAAAGCTAGTAATTTAAATAAATGAAATACGACGACACCACAGATTCAAAACAAGTTGCTTTAGTACTTACCGTCCGTACAGCCGGCTCATCCTTAGCCGGTTGAAGATGTGGCGGAAGTAGCTGGTTGAGGTCCTGGTTCATGCTCTGGCCTGGACCCAACCCGATCTGGCCTGGCGCCATGCCAGTTTGGCCTGGACCCATCCCAGTTTGGCCTGGACCCATTCCTGGAGATTTTTAGAATTTGTTGAAGACATTTTTATTTATCTGCCAAAATGAATTCGTTCTGATTTAAAAGTATTGTGTAATTATTAGCATCCACAGGCTTTATATCGGTGCTTTTTCTAGACCAATAAGAAGTTTTTATTTGCAAGAAAACAGTATAAAATAGATCATAAATAATATTAGGTGCAGTGTTTTCAGCTTACATGTAAGCATGCAAATGTTTTTCATCATCAATTTTTTGTTTTAAATCCAAAACAAAACATATAATAATTTGCATGGATGACATTGTTTATTTTTAATAATTTGCTAATAAACAATGTCATCCTTTTGATGTATGTTTGAATGTATTTCATGTAATCTTGAGTTGTTTTAAGTGACATCCTGAATGTCCTATAAAATAAAGATTATTTGTATTCTAGCACTGTCCAGTCATTTAACTATTCCATTCATCAACCCCCGACAAAAAAAGAGATGTTTAAAGTTTAACTTGTGTGGCTATAGTATCTGTGTCTGTATGTGGTATTTTATTTTTATTTGCCAAACATCACGTACTGTTGTGATTGGAATATAATTATGTCTTAACATAATACTACAATAAAATTCGTACACCAAAAGGTTGAGTGACAGGACATTATGTACTACAAAAAAATAACACCTTATAATACTACTCTTGCGAATAAAATTCTTTTCATTTCATTAACTACGGTTTTTCTTTTGTTCAAAGCTGACGTAATCGAGATGGTTTTTTTAGCATAACTTTGTTTTACAGAACGTGTTTCCAAAATAACCAAAAAAAAAAGATAATTCAAAATTAATTAAAATTTAGCTTATTGCGCAGCTATATTACAAATATGACAAGTACGTCATATTAATTTTAAGAAACTTTCATTTTGAAAGATGTCAAACCGTGGAACTGATTACTAGAGTTGCGACTTGCGATCACGTAGATTGCCATAATACAAGTGTTAAGGACAGCGAGCATACATCGAGACAAATCACGTTTGCGGCGCGACCCAGACAAAAGAACTCTCGCAACTAGCGGATCAACACAGGAGTGGAGCGCCGAGAACGATCGCGAGGCACCGTGCGAGCAGGACAGCAGTGCGAGACACGGCGAGACAGAGACGGCGCGACGCAACAATAGGAATCGGCGCGACAGAAAAACTCGGCACTCTGATTGGCGGACGGAATAATGTAGACGTTGTGATTGGTTAATTGTTTAGGCTAGTTTAGAATATAAGTCGCGCATTTTGTTTGTAAAATCGTAGTCAGCGGTAGTCAGCAGTAAGCGATCGACAAGTGAAGAACTCTCTCAAGCGAAGGAAAATAAACCCTACTGAAGAACTGTGTTTCAATACAGTCCACCACAACAACATTCTATTCTATTTCACTTTTAAAATTAAATTTTGGTTTTTTTTTGGGTTTTTTTGAAACACCTTGTATATTAAGATTATAGGCATATAAAATTATTATAAATACCTTGCCCAGGCCCCATTCCTGGTCCAGGCCCCATTCCAGGCCCGGGTCCCATGCCTGGCCCAGGGCCCATCGAGGTTGGCACAGGGCCCATCCCAGTTGGACCCGGGCCCATCCCAGTCGGTCCCGGGCCCATCGAGGTTGGTACCGGGCCCATCCCAGGTGGTCCTGAGCTCATGTTGTTAGATTGCTGCCCTGGGATGTTTGTTGCTGCTCCTGTTAAGGGGGTTATATTATTTTAGTTCGTGTTGAATGTTTTCTTTTATTACTTCTACTTTTAATATTTTTAACGTTGGACTGCAAGTGAAAGGAAGATAATGCAGTTGCCAACTCTTCCAAGGCATACTGTAGAAGCAAGGGGCGGAAGGCTGACAACTTTAAAACGTACTTAGTTGGAGCGTCCTTACAGGGTATCACAATTAACTCACCCTTTTTTGCACAGTCCAATATCGAGATAGACGGTAAAAGTTTACCTACCTTACGTGTAAAAAGTGTGATCCACGGTCACAGTTTTGTCCGACTTAAGTCAGTCCGCTTGAGACCTATGCCGTTAATGATAATCGATTTTAATCGGATTTACATTATTGTTTTACTTAATTAAGCGCCTTTGAATCGTTTCCGCGCGGTCTTGATTTCCCATCACTAAATCTCGCTCGTGACGTCATTTTAGGTACGAAAACTTCGACACGCTAGGTTCCCATACAGTTTGAAGCGCTCTTTTCGTCTATCTTGATGTAGGTCTATGCTTTTTTGTAGTGATGCAACGAATACCACTTTTACGAATACGAATACGAATAAATGAAAATGTTAAAAGCAAGGCAATAAAAAACCCTATCCAATAAACGTAGATCTTTATTCAGTAATTAAAATTCACATTAGACAAATTTTTATTTAAAAAACAAAGTTTCTGCAAAGTGTTGGGCTGCAGACGATTTCTTTTGTCGGTTTGAATATTTCCAGCTGTAGAAAAAATTCGTTCTGAGGCCACACTGGATGGTTTAATTGAAAAAAATTTCTGCGCATATTTTTTAAAATTGGGAAATGTACATTTTCGCGCCAGAATGCTAAAGGGTCAGCGGTTGGCAGCAAATTTGGAAGCTTTAGGTAAGCATCAACCTCGTTTTTGATACTCGAATTATCTGTAAAAATAAAAAACTAATTAAAAATGTATAAAGGTACCTATAATCTACTTAAAAAATATATAAAGTATATTAAATGAAATTAATTTAGAAGCTATTAATATACAAATATACAAACCAGAAAATATAGCAACTGGTTCATCCATTTCAGCTTCCTCGATAATTTCTGTGCATGCTTGCCAAATTCCTGTAGTAGATGTAGATGGCCGAGGTTCCCTTGATCGTGGATCAATTTGGGCAAGGCCCTCTTCAGCAGCAGCGTAAAGAAGTGAACGGGCCGTCTCTGATATTACAGATGAACTAAAAATTCTTGTTTTAAATCGGGGATCGAGTGTAGTAGCCAGAATATAGTTCTTGTCATATTCTAAGAAGTTAAATCGGTCAGTGAGATCTTTTAAAAGATCTTGTGCGAGTGTTTTTACATCATTATGAACGGAGGGGGTATCTTGTATTTTACTAAGACATGACTTTATGCCTCGAATTATTGGAATGACTTGAGATAGTGTTGTTGAATCTTTACTAAACTCTTTGGTCGCTTCTTCAAAGTTACTTAGGACATCAATGATTTGACTCATAAGGGCCCACTGTCGTGCAGAGATATCATGACGGCAATTGGGCAAAGAAGGTAAAACATCCTGAATGGCTATTCTTTGTTCATTAAGTCTTTTAAGCATTTGAAGTGTGGAATCCCATCTAGTATCAACATCTTGAATTAAAACGTGCTCGGGTAAATTATTCGCTTCTTGGGAAATTTTTAATTGTTTAACAGCGGATGTTGAATGGCTGAAATGTGTAATAACTCCTCTACAAGCGGTGAGTAGTTCAGATATTTGTTCTCGGTTAAATATACAGTTCTTCAGTGTTAATTGCAGACTGTGTACTACGCAGGAAATATGGTCGACATGAAAATCAAGTGTTTGAATGGCCTTAGACATATTTCTGGCATTGTCAGTCACTACAGCTGTAACCTTTTCTTCTATTTCCCATTTCTGAAAAATGGTTTTTAAATTCCGAGCAATGTTTTCGCCACTGTGTGTATCACCGTCAAATGGCCATACTTCTAAACAGAAAGACTTCAGCTGGAACTCATTATCAACGCCGTGGGCTGTTAAGCTAATGAAATCGTCAATGTTGGAAGAAGCATCACTGGTCCACATATCTGTGGTAATAGACAAATTTGGGACGGTTTTTAGCAGCTCCATCAGTTTTGTCTTAACGCGCTCATTCATGTCAGGTATAATTTTATCTGTGATATGGGTTCTAGACACAATGTTATACCTAAAACATTAAAAAAATATCGTTGGTAAAAAAGAAGTTTTATTATTAATTATTATTCAATGTACCTTTTTAAAAAAACTAACCTCGGAGCCAGTGCATTGATTGTCCGCCGGAACCCTTTTTTTGTTAACCAGATCAAGTGGTTCCATATCTAAACAAATTTGTTCGGCAATCAAGTACGTTATTTTGACAGCTCGTGGGTCATGACACTCATAAGTAGCTGTTTTTTCAAATGACTCTTCGATCGTGGATTGTTTCTTCGTTGGCGGCGACAATAATTGAGTCTCTACTTCTGCTGTATTTTCAGATGAGTCAACCAATTCCTTGTCATGAAATCTTTTAAGGTGAGTCCACAACGCAGTGGTAGTATACCCCTTACTCAACGCGTTTTTTCCTCCTCTAGATAATTCACTAGAGCAATATTTACACTTTGCTTTACTTTCATCACCTAAAATTTAAAATACAATATATAAGTAACGATATCATTTCGCTAACCATGCTCCGGAAGGGCAGATGGTCTCAGCTACTTTTATTACCATTAGCAATCCAATAAAGTCAGGTCAGATATCTGATAATTTCTAGTCATGGAGTCAGGGCAGTCGCTATGTGTAGAACCCACTACTCTCGCCAAATATTATCTCTTGATCCAGGTAGCTTACCCCGATAGAAATGGTAAAAAGGCTTGTAAGAAAAACAATAATAGTAAACATTGTATGTTTAATGTTTATTCTAAGCTTAGGGTCGTAGGCACCCTCAATAAGTAAATTTATCGACACTTACCAGATTTTTTATCAAAATGTTTCCAAATATCACTTTTTTCTCGTTTTCGTGACGACATCTTACAATAAAATAACTTAGTAGTTACCAAAATAAAAAAACTAATTTAGTTTAGCTATGTATGAATTATCAGGTCACCGAACACAAAACAAAAGTACGTACCTAATCCCTGCCTCTAATTGCTGCCATAATATATTTGTTCCGATTCCCGGAAAACAAGTGCTGATGAAGCTCCCTAAAATTTTTTATTATAAAGATTACGAAGTAACACTGTTTTGTACAAATGTAAATAAAATATATTTTATTTATCAATGAAGACTACCTAGAGTGAAGTTTAAAATTAAACATTTGTTATTGTGATGATTTCTTTATTTTTTCCGACTCCCCCTAAATTTGGGAAGTTCATCGCAATTGGCAACACTGCCTGCTCGTTCCTTTAATCATGATTCAAGGGTAATCCCCAAACATCAACCAACTGCAATTCTATTTAAAGCAGTGTGTTCGGATACACAAACGAAAGTTTAAATTCATTAAACGAGTAGGTTCGACGTTCCGATTGCTAACCATGCTAATTCAAAAGTAGAAAAGTAGCTTTACGAATATCATCACGATATTCGGCGAATACGAATATTCGTTAATAAGTTGATATTCGGCGAATACGAATATTCCTATTCGTATTCGTTGCATCACTACTTTTTTGTCACAACTTTTGTGTTTTGTGAAAAACAATAAAGATATGAATATGAAACCTATCACCACATCTTGTAATATAAACCACAATCAAATGTACACAAACTCTGCTTATCCCGTCGTAAGATCGCCCAGTATAAACTTGAACCACTCAGACCTCTTGTCACACCCGTACCCTTTGTCACACCTGTATCCCATGTCACACCCGGACCCTTTGTCATACTCTGACCCCTTACCTACACCTAAATCCCTTATCACACCTGCCGTGTGGTGATCGGTTGAGAATAACACCACCCCATCTCTTTCCGTGGGTGTCGTAAGAGGCGACTAAGGAAACACAAATGAGACCTGCCTCCTAGTAATCCATCCCAGGTAACGACACTTCATTTTTTTCTGAATCTGTGGTGTCGTCCTATGGTCTCATGCGGTGTGGTAGGCTCTGTAAAGGGCCGTCTGGTTCGCGACCATCCTCCTACCGAAGTCCGACGCCAAACAGCTTGCTGTGTTCCGTCGGTGCGTGGGAGTACCAGTGCCTTTATAGGCATTTTCTGGGTTGACTCGCTCCATCGTCGACCTCATCTTTGACCTTTATGGTCTCATTTGTGATTCCTTAGTCGCCTCTTACGACACCCACGGAAAGAGATGGGGTGGTGTTATTATGTGTGGTGATATGATGAAATTAACTTAATGTTGTCCAAACCTTCCCACAAAATTTTGTTAAATTTGGAATTCGCATTCCCGAGAAAAATCCAAAAAAGTTAGTATGAAAAATTCAGTTTTCCAAAAATATTGTATGAAAAACGGCAATTTCATAGGTAGAGACCTATTAAAAAAATTAAAAAGACCCCTCGTCACACCCAGAACCCATTTCACTCTTGAATCCCTTATTACACCCGGGCCCTTGTCACAAACAGACCTAATGTCATCTTGCACCATATAGACAACTTCGGCTATCTCAAAACTTGGACCATATAAATATACATAATCCCCAACGGGGTAGCAGAGCATCAGTGGCTCCAGAAAACCACTAAATGCCACGTTTGACACAAATGCTGAGGGTTATTAGATGGAACATGTTGTGTTATGGTGAGAGGTGGTCACCATATGAACATCACACTATAAAAGTACACTAACCTGCATTAGGCAACGCACTGTTAGCGAGCGCAGGCGGCGGCTGCGCAGTGAGCGGCGGCGGCCAACCCGCCCAGCCACCCCACGCGGAACCGAACCCGGGACCACCTGGACCACCCGGCCCGCCCGGACCCCCTGGCCCCCCCGGCCCATTGGGACCACCCGGCGGCATGCCCCCCGGCGGGCCCCCGAACGGTGGTTGGTTTGGGCCCGGGAAGGGGAACATGTTTCCTGCAATAAATAGTAAATAATGGTTAACTAAGTAAATAATTTATATATCTAAGAAGAAGGAACAGATAGTATTGAAGTTAAAGGCCACAATTACCGCAAAGACAAATGTAGAGCCCAAAGACGAATCTAATGAACCTAAAGACAGGTGTTATGACTGTAATGAACCCAAATACAAGTATAATGAGCCCAAAGATAAGTGTAATGAACCCAAAGACAAGTAATGTAATGAGCCCGAAGACAAGTGTATGGAACTCACCACGTTCCCAAAGACAAGTGAAATGAACCCAAAGACAAGTAATGTAATGAGCCCGAAGACAATTGTACAGACAATTGCCCGAAGATAAGTGTATGGAACTCACCACGTTCCCAAAGAAAAGTGGAATGAGCCCAACGATAAGTGTAATGAACCCAAAGACAATTGTAAAGACAATTGCCCGAAGATAAGTGTATGGAACTCAAAGACAAGTGTAATGAGACCAAAGACAAGTGTATGGAATTCAAAGACAAGTGTAATGAAACCAAAGACAAGTGTATGGAACTCAAAGACAAGTGTAATAGGCCCAAAGACAAATGTAATGGGCCCAAAGACTATTGTAATGAGCCCAAAGACAAGAAAGACGAGTGTGATGAGCCCAAAGACAAGAAAGACGAGTGTAATGAGCCCAAAGACAGAAAGACGAGTGTGATGAGGCCAAAGACAAGAAAGACGAGTGTAATGAGCCCAAAGACGAGTGTAAAGAGCGCAAAGACTTATACCTATTAAATACTATAATGTTCCACAATTATATTCTTTCTTACCATTGGCCTGAGTCACTGGGGGAGCCGTCTCGCCCGGCGGCATGTCGTCATTGTCATTAGGACTGTCCACATCTGGCTTATCCTTGTTGCCACCTGAAAAAAAACATTTACACATTAGACAATTTTACAGTACGGACGGCCGCAACTCAGGTTCGCGCGAGCGCTCTGTGCTGTTGTGATAAGAGCGGTTTTTCAATGAAAATGGAGCGCTGGGCCTCCATTCTGTAACTTCAGTTGTGTGTCGATGGAATGAAAGCCATTTTATCCGTACAGGTGGCGAAATTGAGAACTATTTAATTTTCATATACTTGCTGACAACCACCTCGACCAGCAGCGCCACTGCCAACCGAACGTAAAGTTGCAAACTACCTGCAACTAAAGATTCAGTTGGTGGTTGCGCCACCAGTCAAAGCAGCCGTTATTAGATGTATGAAATTTGGATAGTTCTCAATTTCGCCACCTGAGTGGATATAATTCCACGTCAAAAACGTAAGAGGCACCGACTTGAATCCCAAAAAGACAATTTTTTCGAGAGTTTCCCTCAATTTCTTCAGGATTCCACCATCAGATCCTGGTTTCCTTACCATGGGACCACCCTTGGGATACTCCCTTTCCAACAAAAAAAGAATAATCAAAATCGGTTCATAAACGACGAAGTTATCCGCGGACATACATAAATATATATATATATATATATATATATATATACGGTCGAATTGAGAAACCTCCTCCTTTTTTGAAGTCGGTTAAAAATGGCGATAATTCCATCGACAAACAAATGAAGTTACAGAATCGGGGCCCTGGCCTCTGTACCTTGACATTATACTTCGAATAGATGTCAGACATATTACTCCTCTACAAGAAGACACCGCATGTGTTTTTGGTTCTAGTTTTTTTGAGATAAATTGAAATGAATAGGGTCAAAACCGTTGACGCCGTTTATAAGGAAAAAATCAAAGACAATCCTCTTAAATAATAAGGTACTTAGCCAACAACAAAACGCACTCTCTAAAAAAAAACTAAAAAAAAATGTATCTAATAAAACCAAACATCTTTTTTTATTATTAGGGGGGGAAAATGCACTCTTCTTAAATGGCAGGGGGGATTTCTGCACTAATTTTACATGAGAGTCTACTTTTCCCCCCTAAGAGGGATTCTCTCAGGGGGAAAATGGAAACTAACCCATATTAATATAAAATTAAATATGGATATGTTATGTTATTTAGTCAAAACTCGAAGCTCCGGCGCTCTTTGGTTTGACTAGTCAATCCTCAAGCTAACCTAACCTACTTTAGTTTATTTATTTAATCGTATTTAACGTACCTACTTTAGTAAAAGGCCGAAATAGGAATTTATTTCGGGGTTTGCCGGAAGGAACCATGGGAAGGAACCATTTAAGGTCGCTCAGCGAGCTATGGAAAGGGCTATGCTCGGTTTTTCTTTGAGGGATCGGATTCGAAACGAAATAATCCGTCAGAAAACCAAAGTTACCGACATAGGCGAATTAGCAAGCTTAAGTGGCAGTGGGCTGGTCATATCTGTCGTAGAACCGATGGCCGTTGGGGCAGACGAGTTCTAGAATGGAGACCACGAATCGGCAAACGTAGCGTAGGGCGCCCTGTTACTAGGTGGGGTGACGATATTCGTAAAGTAGCGGGCAGTGTTGGAGGAGGAGAGCTGAAGACCGAGCTCAGTGGCGTGCCATAGGAGAGGCCTATGTCCAGAAGTGGACTGACACAGGCTGATGATGATGATGATGATGAACCATGGGAATAAATTGCTCAGCTCCAGAGTTATTCAGATATTAAGTCAATTAAAATTAGAAATTAGGAAATTATGATGGGCATTTTGGTATCGGTATTAGTATGGAACTGGGTACCCCCACCAATTAAAATAAATGATACATCGATAAAAAGATAATTTTCTGTAGAATAAGAATAACCGAAGCGCTAGTCCCGATTCATTGTCCGATTTGAGTAATTCTACCTAAAAAGTTATTTAGTTTTCATCATTTATAAATTTTTTCTGCGAAATTATTCTTCAATTTTTATTTTTATTTACTACACTAGCTGATGCCCGCAACTTCGTTTGCGTGTTAATTTTTTTTGTACAGAGTACACAGATTGAAAACATCTATCTTACGTGATTTAGATTTTTACATACAAAAGTTTTTTCCCGCTAACTCCCGTTCCCGTGGGAATTTTGCTATATCCTGTTGCAACGAAGCTTTAAGTTTACTAAGGTACCTGAATTTAGATTTTTCATACAAAAGGATTTTCCCGCTAACTCCCGTTCCCGTGGGAATTTCCGGAATTCCTTTCTTAGTGCACCTCTACGGTACCTAAGCTACGTCCCTTAAAAATTTCAAGTGCCTACGTTTAGCCGTTTAGGCTGTGCGTTGATATGTCAGTCAGTCAGTTTCTCCTTTTATATATTTAGATTAATTACGAATGATAATAATTAATTACAATCATTTAATGAAAAAACCTAAATAATAAATAAAGCATTTATTTTGATTCTCCACGAAAATTTTAGTTCTAGTTAAACAGTAATAGGTATTCCTTGTACAATGGTACTTTCAACTTGTTTAATTTACTGAGAGAATAAACATCCCAAGATAATAATTAAATTATGATCATTTATAATTAACATAATAAATAAAAATACTATGCCAAAACGAAGAATAATGTCACAGAAAAAAATATTAGGTTATGAAAAATAAATAACTTTCAAGGCAGGATTACTCTAATTCGACAATGAATCAGGACTACCGCTTCGGTTATTCTTATTCTACAGAAAATTTCCTTTTTAACGATGTATCCTTTATTGCAATTGGTGCAATAAAGTTCCATACTAATGTGCCCATCATCTTTTATATGATTGACTTAAAAAGAGCGACCCTCGGAGTTTCTTGCCTATTTTTCTCCTGAGGAAGACTGCACCTTTGCGAATAGGTGCAAAGTCAAAAACGCTAATATAATTCACTATTTTGAAGTGTTCAAGCAAAATTTTGTATGTTCTATGAAATAAAGCTGTTTTTGATTTTGATTCGTCAAACCTAGAATAAACTAGTAATTTACGGGAAGATACTGCATATATATCTTTGACTATGATATATATGTCACCGGAAAATAATAAAAACCGTAAGTTGATCAACTTTCGAGGTAGTTTATCAACTATCGGGAAATCAGTTGAAATGTATTATTTGACGTATACATTTCCGGTAATTGATCAATTTACGGCGTCTCGCGGTAAAATGATCCGACGAACGCGATTTGTACGCTGATTGGTTGAAAACTCGAGGTGTTCGCTGATTGGTTGAATGTCTCACTTAGAACTGCGACAAGTAGCACCCAACCAACCCGTTTAGGATTAGGGTTGGTTGGGTTAGTTTAGGGTTGGTTGGGTTAGGTTATAACTGCGACCCTCAAAGCAAGAGCCGAGCGAGCGTAGCGAGCGTGCTGCGGCAGCGGCCGGCGAAGTGCCAGAAACGACTCGACTGTGGTTAAAAGGTAACCAAAGGTTGTCGCATCGACCAATCAGAGAACAGTGTATTATATTACGGATGTCAGTTTAACGTAAAAATTTACATTCGTGTATGATTTGACGTGTGGCAAAATCGTTAGTTGATAAACTTACAGCCAGGCAGCGTAAGTTGATCAATTAGCTAAAATTTATTGCGTTAAATAATACATTTCAACTGCCGTGTATGATTTCCCGATAGTTGATAAGCTACCTCGAAAATTTATCAACTTAAATACAATTCTTATTAATTTCCGGCGACATATACACTTATGAACAGCAAGTACTTCCAACGTACTCGTGTATTGTACATTGTTTATCTACCGTTTAAGAGAAAATCTATCGACAAAGCAAATTGTACAAATGGTTAACTACTAGCTAGACAGTCGTCTTTTAAACTCACAACTCTTTTATGGGTTAATGTATATACCTAAGCTTCTATGATAAAAAACAAAAAAGTGTTCTATATTAAGATTCCCATGTGTATTCAAAATAGGGAAATCGAGGGCAATCCTCGAATTTAATAGACAAATAACAAATAAAAAAATGGAAAAATAAAAAACTTTTAAATAAAAACAGACAATAAAACTAATCTGTTTGAAGTCTGTGCAAAGGAGTACATATAGCCTATCAAACTTATTTGGCTTGGCACCGACTTCAAACAGAACAGTAGGTACTACATAGCACATTAAATATGCTAACAAATATCCTTTGCTTGCTTTTTTGAATTCGGTTAATTTTTTTTATTTAAAAAGTTTATTTATTTTTTCTTTTACCGTCTTACAACTAAATTACAAAAAAAAAATAACTTACTAACTATTTACTTACTTATCAAAATAATCAAAGTAAGTACATTACCCGTTATAAAAATAATACACACTAACCATCATCGACCCATGGAGGTGGGATATTCAGAAACGGTGGAAACGGAAGGGTTACATCTGGGGGCAACAACATTTCCGGGGTCCGCATGTCAACTGTCAAACCACTTATCACGTTACTTTTTAATTTTTTGTGGGGTTTTGCCATTTCGGACTTCATGGGAGTACTCTATTTAGCTACACACGTATATCCGTTCCAAAGCAACTCTCCACTGATATCCCAATCATTTTACCTCAGCCCCCTGTTTTTTACCCCCATTTTTTTACCAGTCCATATACGTCCTCACCAAGGGGCACGGGCCTCCCTTCGAAACACGAAGGGGATGCCCTGATTATTTTGTATTTTTTTGTCCACCATCCCGCAATGGGCCAGCGTGGTGGATTATGGCCTAACTCCCCTTCATGTGTCGAAAGAAGGCCTGTGTCCCTCGGTGGGAACGTATATGGGCTGATATTTTTTTAATAAACTCTTACCCTAGCAATTTTTGGCCTTCCGTTTGCAGGGCTTAAAATTTGGCATCACTAATACAGGCTATTTTGCGTACACGAAAATATGTCACCAGTTCTGCGTGCTTGTACGTTAATTTTTATTAACAGCCCGCAAAGACAAGTTGGTTTTACAAACTTATTATTGCAGTTAATATGAATACTTTACTATTGGAAGAAGATCGTGAGTAAGTTTTTTTAACAGCATTTATAGTTTGTAATAGTAAGACAGTTGATTTGGCACGGATCTAACTGACGCTCTAATAAACATGAGATTTAAAACTGTTTGAAAGGAAAACATCGAGAAGAAGCATGCACATTTAAATGACTGTAAAATAATGATCCCATCGAGCAAAGGCATAGCATAAACACCGTGTCAATATTTTATTATCTACGGAATTTAAATTAGTTAAGGGGCTGATTTTTCCCATTTCCCTGTTACATTAAAAAACTATTATTATTTAAACCTAAATATGTCGATAAGGAACTTACTGCCGTGACATTGCTCGTTGTAGCAGTCTTCTTTGTCATTTTGATAGCGAAAGAAAGAGACAATCAATACTTAATTATAGATCAAGACTTGATTTTACTTCTGTAATACGGACTTAAGTAGAAAAATACTCACCATCTTTAGTACCAGCCCAGGGCGGCGGCGTTGCAAACGGGGGAGGCATCTGAGTATTGTGCGGGGCAACTCCCGGGGGTAACATGGCGACGCCCTGGGGTAACATGCCCGGCATGCCCATACCCGGCGGCATGCCTTGGGGACCGCCCATGCCGGGCATTTGACCTGAAACACATGGGACAAGTTAAGCTCTGCCATACGAAAAAAGAAAGTCAAAACCACTCCTAAACCTTTTTTTTAAAAAAAAACGCCATACACTCAACGGCCCACGATAAGTTTTTCCCTTGTGTCATGGGTCCCTCGAAACACACATAAAGACAGACACAAACACCCATGACCCGAGAACAAAAATCTGCTTTTTACACAAACATTTCCTAATTAATTCCCCTGTCGTCGCCGTCGTTGTCTGTTTATTTATTTATTTAAATTATTAGACATAAAATTACACTGCTTCTTAAAAATAAAGCCCCACAAAACTGCTTGAGCAGTTTGTCTGCGAGGGCAAGAGTCTCTAATTACATAGTAAGTAGGTATAAACTTTATTTCAAATGTGTTGAAAATCTATTCAGCTTCAAGTGAATGGAGCAGATGCTTTTTTAAATCTTTTTTAAATCGGCCTATCTTGGTCTCTGATCTTATGAACTCAGGCAAACTGTTGAGAAAATAAGGTACTCTCTTTTTTAGAGTCCTATCTCCAAAGTAATTGGTGACTCTAGGTACAACAAATTTGCCTGAGGTCACAGTTGCCCAGCACCGCGGTGCCGGCAGGTGACCCGAGAGTTCAGCCCATCGCTATGGGCCGCGGTTGATTCCACCGCCATGGGGATCGCCCCGAAGCAGTTTCTCCGTGCAAGAAGAAGGTTCGTTCGTTCGCCAGACGCTATTGATTAGCGGAATAGCCCTCCGGGATTATCACGAATGTAGAACAAACTGCCAATAGCTATACAAGAGAGTCCGTCTATTCATTCCTTCAAAAATAAAGTCATAGAATACTACCTGACATAACTGTAATGAGCAAATTTATATTAAGTATGTAAGATTTATTACATGATATTATACGTTGTATTATATAGGGCTTTAGGTATCTCTCTTGCAACCTCTCGGGTGGTAAATCAGTCTATGAAACTGAACAACTTCCCCAAGGAACATAGGTCAAAATACAAAAAAATAAATTTTCATTTCCATACAAACTTCATCAATATATAGCGCATTTTGTATGGAAGATTAACATTTTTTTTTAACCGACTTCAAAAAAGGAGGAGGTTTCTCAATTCGACCGTATATTTTTTTTTATGAATGTCCACGGATAACTTCGTCGTTTATGAACCGATTTTGATTATTCTTTTTTTGTTGGAAATCCCTTTTCCAAGGGTGTCCCATAGTAAGGAAACCAGGATCTGACGGTGGAATCCTGAAGAAATTGAGGAAAACTCTCGAAAAAATGGTCTTTTTGGGATTGAAGTCGGTGACTCTTACGTTTTTGACGTGGAAAATTATAACCAAAATTTTCCTTTTGCTTATAGTTAAATAAAGAGGCCTTTATTGCAGGTGATAGAAAACCAAGCAAATGAATGAATATTTAATACATTGAATTTTTTTTTTTAACGCTTCACACTCAAAGGCCCACATTAAGGTTTTCCCTTGTGTCGTGGGTCCCTTGGAACACACAAAGACAGACACACACAAACACCCATGACCCGAGAACAAACATCTGCTTTTTAAACAAATATTTGCCCCGACTGGGAATCGAACCCAGGACCCGCCGATCAAGAGGCAGCGTCACTACCACTCGACCAAACCGGCCGTCAATTATTCATTAACAAATTGGATAAAGGGCGCCTTTGCACCAAAGATGACAAGGGGCAGGTTATTTGACTGATTTGACATTTAACCATTTCACCGCCAAAGTCTGATATATCAGACGTTTAACTTTCGTGCGCTCGCTGCCAAAGTCTGATATATCAGACAAATAAAATTACCAATTGAACTGTATTTTTTCTAACTATTAATGTCGTGGCGTGTGGTGAACGTTTTTGACGAAAACTCAAGAGTTTTAGCCAAGGCGCTAAAAAGGTAAAAAAAAAACAATATTTTTATTTGATTTTTTCCTTGTTTTAAGCTCTCTTTTTTGCGAAAAAGGTAAGTTCCACTTCGGACGGGCGCTAGCCAAGTGGGAAGGGATTGTTTTGCGAGGCGAGGTGGTTATGATCGACGATGTAAAAAATTATTATTATTGTAACGTGTTGAGGGTCTTTAGGGTCGAAATAATTATGTAATTAGCATGCAAATTGACTAATATAATATTTATTTTATTGTTTCTGCTGAAATAAAAAAGGCTATAATAATAATTAAGTAAGTAACTCACTATTTGAAGCCATGGCTTCCATCTCGGACTGGGTGATGACCTTGCAGGTCGGAGACTCCTGCGGCCTGGTCCATGTGGTCTCTCGTGTCCTTGCGTGGTAGTAATATGACTTGCCGTCTTCTGCCTTCGTTTCTACCCACAATTCTGGGCCGGGCTGGTGGAAGAAAATCAAATTTTAGTTTTATTTTTTACATACATATACGTTCGTGCCTATACAAGGTGTTTCAAAAAAACAAAAGAAATTCCAAAATTTAATTTTAAAAGTGAAACAGTCGCAACTCTAGTGATAGACAGCACATGAGTTAGCAGGACTGAGTCGTGGTGCGAGGCCACGGTGTGTGTATGTGTGTAAAGGAAGCGCTCGTAGCTCAGTGGCTCTCGCTGATCTCAACCGATCAATGAGGTTAAGCAACGTAAACAGAGGCAGGGAACCTGATGGGTGACCAAAGTGGCAATTTACCACGAGCGTTTCCGTGCTTCGGAGGGCACGTTAAGCTGTCGGTCCCGGCTGTTGTCGATTGACTACAGTCGTTAAAACCAAGTCAGAGGCCATAGTGCGGTTTGAAAACTCTGACACCAGGGTTAGTCAAGTTCGCCACACACTTGACTATACCTACACGATAAGAAGAAGAAGAAGGCAAATAGAATCAGTTCGAACAGAGCCCTTGACGCGATCGCGCGTTTGTAATCTCAGTGTACTTACTAATAAATATTCATAAAGTTTTGTGATATCTTTTACTAGTAATCAGTTGCACGGTTTGACATTTACAAAATGAAAGTTTCATATAATTAATATGACATACTTGTCAATTTGTAATAGAGCTGTGCAATAAGATTAATTTTAATTAATTTTGAATTATTATTATTTTTTTTAGGTTTTTTTGAAACACCTTGTATACCTATTAGGCCTCGCCTTACCACTCCTTGTATAGCGACCATCTTGGATAATGGCGGAATCGAAAAAAATTACCCGATTTTCGGCCCCAAAAACCACCGAACACCTAATTTGAAAAGCCATTTTTTTTATTGGAGAAAATACAGGTGTAAAGGACAGCTTAGCAAATACTTAAATAGTGGAATCTACCCACAGCTATCATCAGCTATAAGTGATTTTTTTTCCCGGAAACGACATGTTAAGGAGTTTTTATTATTAACCTACTTTGGCGCTACGCAACGTATCGCGAAACCACGCCCCGCGCGCGGATCCATTGCGGATCCGTTTAAAAAAACATGGAAAAAAGTTGAAAATTTTCCGGAGTAAAATTCCACTGGAAAATCATTCAGAATGATTTGTCTGAGTCCAGGGTTTCAGTTTTTGCTAAGCTGTCTTTTACACCCTGTATGTCACCATTAGACTTTAACCATGATGTGGGTAGACCTTTGTTCGAGCACCACCGGTGCAACTCCAACGGTTCAACTGATGAGAAGTGGAATCCTAAGACAAAGCTAGATTACCACTAACTCACTGATTTTTTTATTTTTTTTTAATTAACGAAAAGAATTAATGTCATTGGATACTCTGTCAATTTTTCGGGTCTTTGCGGAAGATTAGCGCTGTGGTAAATCCAAAGTGGTCCGGTGTTTTTAATTTTTTTTTTGCACGATTAGTCGTGCATTTAAGTTAACGCCGTCGATCTCGTATTGAGAACTAGACTCATGCAGCTAATACAGGGTGACTGGTTGAATGACGGACGCGTTTAAGGATGCAAACTAGTAACCCATGTACATTCCCTCTATGAACTAAAACGTAAAAATTATTTTGTAATTTTGCGTATCTAAATACATAAAAGGAGAAACTGACTGACTGACTGACTGACATATCAACGCACAGCCTAAACGGCTAAACGAAGGCACTTGAAATTTGGAAGGGACGTAGCTTAGGTACCGTAGAGGAGCACTAAGAAAGGAATTCCCGAAATTCCCACGGGAACGGGAATTAGCGGGAAAATCTTTATGTATGAAAAATCTAAACCGCTTAAGTTAGACGCTTGAAATTTGGCATGTAGGTACTTTAGTAAACTTAAAGCTTAGTTGCAACAGGATATTGCAAAATTCCCACGGGAATGGGAGTTAGCGGGAAAAAACTTTTGTATGTAAAAATCTAAATAACGTAAGATAGATGTTTTCAATCTGTGTACTCTGTACAAAAAAAATTAACACGCAAACGAAGTTGCGGGCATCAGCTAGTACTGCATAAACAGGTAGCGGCGGCGCAGCGGGGTAGTGCACTATGAGTTCATGACCTAGGGAGGTATTGTCAGCCGTTGCGCACGCGTCACAGCGAGCGTAGTAAATGGTAAAAAAGGAGATGGTCATTTTATAAATAAAATAAAAATGAAAAAATAAGGTGGTGGTTTTTTATGCTTAATGGAATGGGTATCGGCTTCCTATAGACCTCCTTCGATGGGTCCGTCGTTCAACCAGTCACCCTGTATAAAGTATTCAATTTCAGTTTCTTTATTGCAAGTCACAAAAAATTCTTAAAAGATCTTAACACAATAACAATAAGTCTGATGTGACGCCCCGTGGGGGCACAGCAATTTAAGGAGAAGAGCGACTAGCTATGTTAAGTTTGAAATAATATTTATACAATTCAATTTAATGTAAATTATTAACATTTCAAGTATTTATTTATTATAATTAACATTTTCAAGTAATACATTATTGTTATCAGAAGAAAGAGCAGAAGTACTTTAGTGGTTAAGTTATTTAGTGTTTATCCAAGTATTTATCTTCGAAAAACTCGTTCAAATTGTAATAGGCTTTAACTACAAGATAAGATTTTAAATGATTGTTAAATAATTGGATTTTATCTATTTTTTTAATGTAATTTGGAATGTGGTTGTAAATTTTAATTAACTTTACAACCACATTCCAAATTACAAGGTCCTGATGTAACTATGTTCAATTTGGAAAAAGGTACTTTTAATTTATTTTCATATATATTGTTCCGTTTTAAACCGATTATTTGTGAGTAGAAGCAAGGATTTTTCCTGACGAATTTGCAAGCCTCCAAAATATAAATAGATGTAAGAGTTAAAATCCTGTGATTTATAAATAATGGCCTACAAGATTCTGTTTGTTCAATATTAGTTAAAATTCTTAGTTATGACAAGGGCAAAGTGTTAATTTTTCAACCACATACTAATAGTATGCGAAAGTGTGAAAGTATGTATGAAAGCATGTTTTCGATATGATGCTTTCACACGCCTGAACAACAGAACCCATTCTAATGAACTTTTGTATGGATATTTTAAAAATTTCCAAAAATTTCCTTCAAGAGCGCGATAAAACTAAATTTCACTATCTGAAAGTTAGGGAAAAATAAAGCTATGAACTCACCATGTTAGGAGGCATGCCAGGCGGTCCACCGAACGGCGGCTGCCCCATCATATTAGGCGGGGGCCCCATCGGGCCTCCAGGTGGCATCATACCGGGCGGGGGCCCAAACGGCGGCGGTCCCCCCATCATTCCTGGCGGCGGTGGACCCATAGGGCCCCAGTTGTTGTCGAAGTTCGGTCCGTTGTTCGGTCCGAAGCGCGGGCCTCCTCTGCCTCGGAAGAAGCCTCGTCCTCTCATTGGAGGGCCTCCGGGGCCGTAGCCGCGGCCTCTAAAGCGCATTGGCGGTGGGCCGCCCCAGCCCGGAGGTGGGCCTCGACCGCGCGCCCTGTTTTGGTTATAAAAATTTACTTTAGCATAACATCTCTATTTTTTTATAGTCTGTTAACAAGAGAAAAGGTTTTCAATTTTTTTAACTCTTTGGCAACCAATTACAGACTACATACATGACGTTTATACGTGAAAAGAAAACCTCCGGCTGTCAAGTTTTAAGCAGCAGTATAGGGAAATGGGAATAAGTTACACTTTGCAACCGCAATACTAATGTTCCATTTAATAACCATTAGAATTAATGTCAAAAGTGGCGACAAATGGTACTAGATTGTAGAATCTGGAACTACATGTTATTCTGCCCATCCCGCAAGAGATTATAGGCGTGTTTACGTATTTTATGTTTAACATGGACGCGTGATATTATTTTGTAGCATGTATCGCTTTTCTTCTTATCGTGTAGTGTAGGTATAGTCAAGTATGTGGCGAACTTAGCGAACTCTCGCTCTTGACCACAATCTAGCGCAGGGCGAAGATGTGGTCGAGGATGTAGCGAGCTTAGAAGCACAACGGGCCCAAATACTGCATAGCCCAGGCTCCCTTTCAGAGACATGCAAGAACATCAAGAGTTTTGCATACTTTTGGGAGGACAAACTAATACGCGGCGATGAAATGTCCAACTTCAAACATCATATTGTCACTTTCCGCCTTTTTGACATAAACCAAGGACGGCATTACATGTAAACTACGAGCACTCAACCCTATACAGCGTTATTCTGGATAAAGTCGACCGAAAAGGGCTGAAACTAGACTCAATTTTATCGACGGAAAAAATAATAAAAAAAAAATCCGAGAAAATTTACAATTTCATAAAAAATGAAACAAAATTTTTCCGTTTTTTCTTCCAAAATAGACATTTTTTTTATTTTAGTTTAGTTTATTATCATTTTTTTTTTATTGTTTGGGCCATCATTTGCGACCATAAATGTTTTTGTTTCAACACGATAGACCATCAAAATTAAAAAAGAGTCCACAGTACGTAGTTAAAAAAAAGAAAAGCCCATAAAACCAAACAAAAAAAACTCAAATTATTTTTTCCGTCGATAAAATTGAGTCTAGTTTCAGCCCTTTTCGTTTGTCGACTTTATCCAGAATAACGCTGTATAGAGACGAAATACAAGGCGACCCGAACCTGTCAACTCGTCAGTGGCTAGTCACTGATATATACCGCACGCCCTAGCGATCGTGTTCGGAATCTCTTCGGATTACTACGCACCTAGTTGACAAAATCGTTTTCTTTCAAATTCGCATGTATTACGTTCTCTATATAGGGTTAAGTGCTCGGAGCATGTTAAGAAACTTTACAATGCAGTTGCTCGGAAATGGCCCCGTAACATTGCCACGGAGTGTACGTTTACGTACCCCATAAAACACATGTCATGTTATGTAATTTGAAATGAGAAGAAGATTTTGTAAAGAAAAAAAATATTTGAACTAATGAGCAAATAAACCATTTTTCATATACCAAAATTCAACTTCAGTGGCTATTCCGTGATCCAGTAAAGTTATTTTTTTTATCAAATGATGCATAAAAAGTAAGCAAAAAGTGAATGTTTATTGGAAATACTATCTTTTAAGAACTTTGGATATACCTATACGATGTAAGTTTTTGACAACATTTTTTTTTAGTTTCTTTTCCTCGGCTACTGCATTGTAAAACGTTGAACAATATACGTGCCTTAGGTAATGTGTAACTGGAGCCCTATAAAACACTCGCTTCGCTCGTGTTTCAAATGGGCTCACGTTACACATTACCTACGACACTAGTATCGTTAATAACTATAAGTAACTCTTATTAAAGTAAGGTCTTAGTGGAGAATAGCAAGATTTAGAAATGAATAGCATGAGCTGGATGGAGGAGTCCTTAATTGCATGACTAGCTATTTCCCGCGTCTTCGCTCGCGCAAAGAACTTTTTAGTCACCCATTTTATTCTCTAAATCTTTGATTTTCGAAAAATCGCGGAACACGTGTCCCTTTATTTGCTTCAAAGTATATCTTAACGAAGTTTTGAATCAAAATGTCCAAAAAAATTGTTTTTTCCATATAAACTTTGAACCCCCATTTCAGCCACTTTGGGAATTAATTTCGAAAATCCTTAGTGCTTGCCTACTTTGTAAAAGACACCTTTTGCCAAATATCAGCTTTCTAGGTCTAAGGGTTTGGGCTGGGCGTTGATGAGTCAGTGAATCAGGACCTCCAATTTTGTATATATACAGATTGATATTAAAAGCAAGGAAATGAATGAAGATCTATTTACTTTCATGCTAGACTGGGAGTGAAAGAAAAACTTAGAATGTATCAGCTACCTACTTTTCCCAGGTACGAGGGTGTTGCTGTAAAACGGGCGAAAGTCAGCCTTTCGCCCTGCAACTTGTTCCATCTGATAACCCCCCTCACAATTTGTGTCAAACGTGACATCTAGTGGTTCTAAAACCACTGACGCTCTGCCTACCCCGTTGAGGATTATAGGCGTGAGCGTATGTATGTATCTATTTACTTATTTAACACATTAAAATAATTTTACTTTTATTATTATTATTGTAATGGAATGAGCTGAAATTATTATGTAACTAGCTCTCCGCCCGGGACTTCGTTCCCATGAGAATTTGGGCAAATTATGTGGCCTATGTGTTAATCCCGGATGTCGGCTACCTTCATACCAAATTTTATCTAAATTAGTCCAGCCATTTGAGGGTGGAAGAGTAACAAACATCCACACAATCAAACTGTCGCTTTTATAATATTAGTCAGGATTAGCATCTATCTATCGATTAATATAGATAGATTGAAGGATTAGCATGCAAATTGATTAATGTAATATTTATTTTATGGTTTAGGCTGAAATAAAAACGGCTATTATTATTAACCCTTATTGAATAACATGGCTTCGTTAATGTTACACTGTTTCTACACGCTTCTGGGAGGTTTAAAGAGGTGGAACTGTCAGTGCTGAGGTCAAACTCATGCGCTGTTATGGAGTATTGGGTGAAATGGTCCCAAATAAGTGGACTTATCACTGTGCTTGGCGGACATCCCCTCCATAGATAACATAGATGCACTCTTTCTTTTGGGGGAAAATATCATGTGATATTTGCAAAGATCCCCCCTTCGTGAGTTTGAGATCTGTGACTTGACCCCCCCTTGAGGTATGTAGCCTCATGTAATTACTGGACGCCTAGGGTGACTACCTGGTTCGTAAGCCACTTATCAGTGCAGATGTGACTTAAGTAGACTAGGGTGATTGTTTGCAATTATAAATTAATGCCAAGTCAATGTTTCTGTATTCATAATTATATAAGGCCCCTAGCAGACGGCGTATTTTAAATGCGCCAACGACGAACGCGCGTATACGCGCTTCAAACGCGATTGGAATGCAACCTTGTAACCTCAGCACACGGAGTGATCGTGAGACGCGCGTTTACAGTGCGTATACGAGCAGATACAGCGATACAAACGAGTTTCGAACGCATTTCACACGCGCGTAACGTGCATTAAATCTATGAAAACGCAAAAATCGGAAAATACGCCATGTGCTAGGTGTCTAATATAGCGACCCATACTACACACAGATAGCATTAGGCAGTGTTTTCGATGAAAGCTCAAAACCGTCTTAAATTTTTCTGACATCTTCAATATCGTATAACCAATTTACACAAATTAATAAAGATTATACACGAAAACATTCCTATCGAGTCACTCCATCCATTGGTGAAAACAGTATTTAAATTAGTTTAGTAGTTTTTGAGTTTAACACGTTCAAACAGATACAGACCTATCATGCTATCACGCATTTTCTTTACTACGTGAAGTTGGCGGACCCAGTGGATTGCCATGTTACATAATTCTATAAGACTTGTTTTTATAAATTATGGAGTGTCTAGTAGCCTCATTGGTGGTTTCATCATAATGTTTTCCTTCACCTCTGAGCAAATAATAATTAGTTAAAAATCCATAATACGTATTTGTGAACATAAATACGAAAACATGAATTTAGCGGTACAGGCCTGCAACAGGATTTGAACCCACAACCCGGTTACAAGTCTGGCTATCGCTTATAATAATAAATAAAAAAACATTACACACTCAAAAGGGCCTGGTGTCGTGGGTCTCTTGGAACATACACAAGGAATGTCACCACCCCTGACCCAATAACCAACATCTGCAAATAGGTAAATAATTATTTTGTTACTATTGTAACTACTGGGTTCTTATTCTTAGAATGAGTTGCTCCTTACTCAGTTGAAGACATACAACAAGCATATGTTTTAAAAAGCTAAATAAGCAGCATATTATGTTTTGTTCGAATAAATCTGGTCTCCTGGCAACCCTAATACTCTTAACAGTGTAGTTAAAGAAAAATAAATCTATAAATGGCTAACAATTAATTGAACAGCGTGTTAAACAAGGTGTAGGCTATCAAACGATTTTATTTGTATTTTATATTATTAAGGCAAGTTTGATATCAATGAACTTTTATGCTGTTTCTTTCTTGGTGTGCAATGTTTGCAGATATGTATGTATCATTGATTGAAGATTACGTTTCCTGTTCTTCAAGCATGAATAGTCTTTGACTATCTTTCACACATCCAAATTGTAGTTTTTTGGTTAGAAACGTCAAAAATGTGAGGCATTATTTTCGGCGAAAAATTGTTTGAATAATCGATAAAGTGTTAGATTACCTGAAGTTTCCTCTGCCCCTATTTCCTCCTCTGAAGTTGATGCCATCATCGTCTTCGTAACTATCATCATACCCCGAAATATCGCCAAAATCCTTTGGCGGCTCCCCAGCACTCTCGTTTCCGTCACTGTTCCGGTTCAACTCATTAATCTCCTGCCCTTCCATATAATCGTCCTCCATAATGTTTATAGCACCGAACACTTAAATCCTCATGCCTAAATTAATGCAACTTCAATCGAAAACTGCGACTTTCCACAAAATGGGCCTGCGTCGCGGAAATAACAAAAATGGCGTTTTTTTTTTTTCGACGAGGCTATTTCTACTGACCTTTTTTTTTTTAATTTTAGTATTGGCAAAGGATTACATGAATGTACAGCCACTCTTTTTTTATATTTAACACTGGCAAAGGAGTTATTAGTTATACAGCCACTTGTTAGGGTTCCGTATCCAAAGGGTGTATAAAGGGTGAGTTCGTCCGTTCGTCTGTCACCACTCACCAGGCTATATCTTATGAACTGATATAGCTAGACAGTTAAAATTTTCACAAATGATATATT
This sequence comes from Aproaerema taeniolella, assembly GCA_949987775.1. Taxonomy (NCBI): domain Eukaryota; kingdom Metazoa; phylum Arthropoda; class Insecta; order Lepidoptera; family Gelechiidae; genus Aproaerema; species Aproaerema taeniolella. The sequence goes on from OX465271.1 coordinate 7,556,006, forward strand.
TCTGTTATCGCTATAACAACAAAAAGCCAAATGCGAGTCGGACTCTGGCTCCCATACAAAACTTTGCATTTTTTCAACCAAAATACTCCCGAAGAATTATTGATTGCCTTTGGTGTTGGGTAAAGTTTCAGGCATTCTATTCTATTCATAAAAATGCACTTTATGAATAGGCATACCTATTCTTAAACTGGTAGCTAATCCAACACAATGCATGAATATGCCCATTTTCCATGCCTTTTACGGATGCTACACTGTGTCTAGCCGACGACACGGTATCGGCATGGCAGTGGCAAGAAGACTGCTTTCGACACCCAGAAAGCTTTTCTAGAAGTTTATAGTTTAAGCTTGAAGCGCTCGTAACCCAGCGGCTCTCGCTAATCTCAACCGATCAGTGAGGTTAAGGGACGCACACAGAAGCAGGGAACCTGATGGGTGACCAAAAGAGGCAATTTATCACGAGCGTTTCCGTGCTTCGGAGGGCACGTTAAGCTGTCGGTCCTGGATGTTGTCGATTGACTACAGTCGTTAAAACCAAGTCAGAGGCCATTGTGCGGTTTGAAAACTCTGACACCAGGGTTAGCCAAGTTCGTCTCATTCTTGAATATACATACACGATAAGAAGAAGAAGATAGTTTAAGCTTTTGAAAAGCTCCAGCGATATCAGCTCAGAATCAATACCAGTGTTGGAACAATTTGCTATTTTAATGACAGACAACAGTACGTCAGGTTACCCATTTTCAATACGAATGTCGTCGCTATTACGACCTAGATAAGGGCGACGTCAAGGACAACATGTATAGCCAGATGTGCCGCCGTGTCTACGACAGAATGAGTGAAATAGAAGATAGCCTTCCACGTTGAACTGGGAGTGCAAGTAAAACTTTAAAAGTACCAGCTGCCAACTCTTCCCGGGCATACTACAAAAGTCAGTAAGTAGGACGCGAAGGTTTTGTTGTATTATAGGTTTATAGGCGAAAGTCTGAAAACCTCTCACCTTTATACATCATTGGTTCATCTAATAACCCTCAAAATTGTATGTCAAACGTGGCATCAAGTGGTTCTAAGACCCCTTATGCACTGCTTACCCCGATGGGTATTAAAGGCGTGAGCTTATGTATGTATGTAAGAAGGGTAGAAGATACTCTCCGATGCTTTTAGTTCTCAAACCAAATCATTTTCTTTCAGCAATCAGTAAGTAGGTACTATTCAGTATCTAGTCATCTAGACAACCTCTAAAATGGAAAAAAAACCTTTTGACTAAACTACTGAACCGATTTTGATGATTAGGGTGGTGTTAGAAAGCAGATAATGTGTAGATTTGTTTTTTATGTCACTTCCTTACACCCTCCCAATTGGATTCCTAAAAAGACATTAGAACGGAATAAACATCATCGATGTTGTCATTTGACCTCTAAAATACGATAAGGGTCGAATCCAGTTGGCTTTCACATCTTAAAATACTTATTGTTGTATCCTCATGTGTCGTCTAAGAATATCTATATTTTTCAAATTGCCGCCCCGCTTAATCAGCAGTAGGTATTAGTAGAACCAGCAGTAGGTATTAGTAGAAATAGCCAAAACAAACAAGATTGCGGCCAATTTTAAAGATTTCTACAATCATTCATGACAAAGACCGAGACGCAGTTATAGTAATTTAATTAGTTTTTGTTTCGTTTTACTCGTCACTAATAACAACCGAAAAAACACATCTGTCAACTCTGTTATTTGGCGCTATGTAAAACTGTAGAGTGAGACAAAAAATCATTTTTTGTATGGACTTATCTTTGGTCTCTTTCTTTTTTAATGACTGCACGCTTTTCGTGTGAAAAAAGCGGACCGTGGGAGGTCAGTGAAAATAGTATCAGCCTTTTTTTTTCACTTGCAAAATGGCAGCTCTCAGCCTTAATTTTTTTTTTTTTTTTTAATAATTATTTTCTGGCCTGGAAGCTAGTCCTTTTGGCCGTAGTCTATCATATAAGAGGTATTTCAAATCGTAACTGTCAATCTCAATCAAACTTGTCACTCAATTGTCACTGATCACTTCACTTATTAGCAAACTACGTTTACATATCACTTTACTTTTTCATAGTTTTCCAATAGTGCTCACAATGAAACTGTATAGGGATTTATAACAGGATGTGTTCTGTAAGAGCTCTTCTATTTTGTGTGGCACAGTTTCATAAGTTTCATTCAATTGGCTCACTAAGAGCAATCTTTGTATACCATAATTCGGGCAGTCAAAGAATACGTGTCGAAGATCTTCATCTTTCCCACAAGCGCATTCTGGGCTTTCCACGATCCTCAGACGGTGGAGGTGAGTGCGTAATTGGGTATGTCCATACCTCATTCTATTAATTGTAGTAATGGATTTTCTGCTATTTACATCTTTCTTCATGTAGTACCATGGTTGGGCGGGCGGGGTGCTCTGAATACTTGCGTACCATTTTCCTTTATCCTTTGTAGCTTCATTGTAGCACTCAACCCATATATTTTTCAGGTCTTTGCTCAAGCGTATGTGATAGTCAGTGTATGGGACTTTGAGCAATGAGGAGTGGTCTTCATCAAAATCACCTCGTGCGGATCGGTCAGCTTCTTCATTGCCAGATATACCACAATGTGAAGGTACCCAAATAAATTCAACGGACATTCTATGTAAAGACATATCTGAAAGTTTCTGTTTGATTTTATACAAAATAAAATTTAAATTGTATCTGAAGAAGTTACCATTTAAAGCAGTCAAAGCACTTTGAGAATCGGACACAATAAGAGCTTTTGATATATTTTTACCTTCAATATATAATAGTGCCTGATAAATAGCATAACATTCTGCTGTGAAAATACTACTATTTTCATCAATTTGAAAGCATTTAGTCAACTTTTGCTGAGGGTCATAATAAGCAGAAGTTACTCTATCATCAGTTTTAGATCCATCTGTGTAGATGGTATACATGTTTTTCTCATTTATGTAAGACAATAAATCAGTATTATTAAATATTTTATCTGAATTCACTTTAACATTGGTGTTGATCAATACATTATAATCAGTATTATAAAGAGGCCAATTATTATCTCCTTTATATGTATTTACAGCAACATTATTTACATGTATGGCTATTCTCAATATTTCAGGTGAATATCCAGAGAGGAGGCGAATTGGATCAATATAGGTGCCAGCATTCATTTGAAGAACTTGTTGTGGTAATATTATATTTATTATATTGTTATTATTACTAGATATTAATTTTAAGCAAAATCTTTCAGCCAGTTGGATTCTCCTCAACAGCAATGGTGGGATAGCAGTTTCACATTCCATTGCTATTTTGGGTGTTGAACACATGGCACCCGATATTATCCTTAATGCTTTGTTTTGCACTACATCTAATTTTCTAAGAGATGAAATATTTGCACCCATATATGCTAATGTGCTATAATCAAAATGACTACATACTATGCTTTTATAAAGCGTACCCAAAATCTTTGGGTCGGAACCAAAATTTACCCCTGCCAAGGAGCGCAAAACATTCAAACCTTTAGAAGCATTTTTTACTATATAATCTATATGTAACTGGAAGTTTAGCTTCCTGTCTAGACATACACCTAAAAACTTTTGGCTTTCTACCATTGGTAAAGGAGAACCATTATATTCTATAGATGCTGTACAATTGGATATTTTCTTACTAAATATCATAAAACTACTCTTATTTGGGCTTATATTTAATTTAAGTTTATTATAATATAAATCATGTAACTGTACAAGTGCTGTATTCAAGTTTCTTATACCTATATTTACATCATTATTTATAGTATATACAAGCAAATCATCAGCAAACTGCAGATATTTTATATTTTCTCTTGTAAGATACTGTTTTATTTGACAAGTATATATATTATATAACAATGGGGAGATGGTAGCCCCTTGCATTGTTCCCTTGTAAACAGATCTAGGTCCATGGATAATATTATTAAACTTTATGTACATTGAGCGCTCATACAAAAAATTAAATAACCATTTACAGAATGATCCTGGGACTCCTACTTCAGACAGAATACTGATCATAACCACAAGATCTACATTATCAAATGCACCCTGAACATCCAGGAATGCACAAACTGTACTTGAATGACTATGGAAGGAGTTCTTAACATCAGCTACAAGACTAGCAAAACTTTCAACTGCACTGTGACCTTTACGAAACCCAAATTGTTGAGAAGGTAAGATTTGGTTAACTTCAACATAATAATCCAATCTTGTTTTTACCATGAATTCAAAGATTTTACCTACACAGGAAGACAATGAAATAGGACGGTAGGAATTATGATCATTAGCTGGTTTATCAGGTTTGAGGATAGGAATAACACACTGTGTTTTCCATGATATAGGTACTATTTGACTATCCCATAAAGAATTGAAGATCTGTAGTAGTTTACTTTGGGCTGTTCTATGTAAGTTTTTAATAAGCTTATATGGAATATCATCCATGCCAGGTGTTGTATCTTTTCTTGATTTTATTGCATATATAAATTCATTCCATGTAAAAGGTTGTATTAAAAATGAACTATTTGAAGTACCAATTTGTGAAAAATAATTTTGTAACAGATTTGTGTCTATTTCTTTTTCAGGTGGCAACAATGGAGCGTATTTATTAAAGAAGGATGGTATCCACTCATCATTTCTGGGTCGATTCTGCATTCCCACACGCTTAAATCGTCTTATGTAATTCCATATGGTGCTAATAGGTGTATATCTGTTAAAAGACTCACATAAATTTCTCCAACCACATCGTTTTTTTTCCATAATCAGTCTCTTTTTGTAAGCATCTAATTTTTTGTACTCAATATAATTTTGAAGAAGAGGATTCATTCTATAAAAATTAAGAGCCTGTTTACTGTTCTGTACTGCATCTTTACATTCATTATCCCACCAAGGTACTGGCTTTATTAAAATTTGATGTTCTAGTCGAATAAGTTTTGGTATACAATTGTTTTTAAGTTCGTTTAGTTTATCACAAAAAATGTTGTAACTTGTGAGGGGATTAGAGAAATCTATTATAAAGTCACAAAATAAAATTTCAGATTCTGAACAATACTTAAGCCAATCAGTTTTACTGTATAAATATTTTTCAGTTGGATTACCTACTTCAAATTTTTCAACAGAAGTGTAAAGATCAGTAATGGTGGGATAATGGTAACTTCCCATTGAATCATCACAAACTTGCCATTCACATAATGGAGCAATAACAGGGCTAGCACATGAGATATCAATTGCAGATGGATTATGATTTAATCTTCCTACTGTGGTTGGAGAACCTGAGTTCAAAATACATAAATCTCTTTGATCAAGTATGTCATAAATATCATTGCCTCTAGTATTATTAGTTATACATCCAAATGCCACGTGGTGTGCATTTAAATCACCCATTAACAACATAGGAGAAGGTACATTTTCTAAAATTTGTTTAAAACGTCTACTACGAAATTGTCTTCCATCTTTAGGAGGTGGAGCATAGGCAGTTACTATAGACAAGTTACCTAAATTAGTCTTCAAATTTATCACTACAGTCTGTAAGAAGTCATAGTAAGGTGTAGGAATAACATTATACTTAAAGGTCTCCCTTATCAAAATACCTACTCCACAGCGACCATTGGGGCCATTCTGTGCTATAAAATGATAATTAGGTATCCTTATTTTATTGGACTCCTTTAACCATGTCTCATTTAGAAGGCAAATATCAACATCTTTACTGTGCAGAAATTCTAAAAGGAGAGGTTTCTTATTAATTAATCCTTCAACATTAAATTGTGCTATCCTAATAAACAACTTATCCATTTTTAAATGTATCAATTAAAACTTGTCTTATATATGAAGCAGTTACTGGTTTTCCTCCGTTTCCTAATGTCACCAAGCTTCCGATCATCCCCTTCATCACATATTCATTTTTGCAAATTTCATCAATTAAAAGTTGAGTATTATCAAAATTAGGCTTAGTGGCAATAGGTTTAGAGGAACTATTTATTTTATTAACAATTTTATTTCCAGTCAATGGTTTGGCAGGTTTCGGTGGCAGCAAAATCTTTTTTTCATATGATTTAACTTGAGTTTCGACTTGAGAGGTAGTAGCAATTTTTGGAGAGGATTCTAAGTTTGTGTTTCCTTTTGGCATAGAAGGGAAATCCCTATCATAATTCAGTAAAATGTTGTCCTTAGAACTGGCTAAGGCATTTGCATAACTAGTTTTATTTCTTTTTTCCATTTTTTTTATTGTTTTGATAGGGCAATCCCTTGCTATGGCAAGATGTGGACCACCACAATTAAGGCATTTCATTTCGGATTTATTGGAACATTCTGAGAAATGATGTTCCCCGGCACAAATGGAACACATCTGAACCGATCGACATATTTTCGCTCCGTGGTTAAATTTGAAGCATGTGAAACACTGCAATAAAGGTGCAACATATTCATACACTTTGAACCGGAATATGTCCAGGTACACGTAGTCTGGCAGTATGTTAGTTAAAAAGGTCACGCTGACCGATCCAAATGGCCGTATTTCGCCATTTACCTTTCGCATGAAGCGGCGTACTCCAACAATCTCAAAAGCTGACGACAGTTTTTTGAATAGCTCCTCATTACTAATACTGGTGGGTACGAATCGAAGCACTCCGATTGTTTCCACTGCTCTTGCCGGGATGAATGTTTTGAATGAATGTTTTTGTAGAAAAGTTTCATTTTTCAGGAAATTGTTGGCATGAATCGCCTGCTTGAACACCACACCAACCTTCTGAGCATTTACCCGCCTGATATTAATTACGCCCTTCACTTCATTTTTAAATAAATTGGCTAGTAGCAGCGGGTTTCTGTTACCCAGCTTCTCGTCCGTGGTACTGACAACAAAAACTGTAAAGTCTGCACTCACCGAATCCGTCGGAAACACCCTTTTATAATCTGGTTTCAGGTACGGTTTGTAAAAGTTTTCATTTACTTTTTCCGCACCTGCGCCTCCGTCCGTGTTAGGCCTCCTTCTCTTCTCTTCATCAGGGGGGTCATTATCGCCCCCCTGATCCATTTTTATATACTGTACACTAGACTATTTATTTATTTACACTTTTAGTATATACAAAAATTAAATTAATCAGTTTTATGAAGTTTAAAGAATATTTTATGAAAAATTTTCAAATTCGCGCCTTCTTCGCTAAAGCCCGCCGAAAAAAGTTCTCAGCCTTAATAATGGCTTGTATTGCTATTCAAAATTTGTGTTGCTATTTCAAAATTTTAAAAGTTTTTGGAGGATGTTTTAATGACAATAGAACTGGAGGAAAAAATTAGGAATGCTATAACCATCACTCCACTAGCTCTGCCTAAGGGAAACAGAATTCATTATTAAAAATGAAAAAGAATGTAAAACATCAATTGAAATTGGCAGTAGTATGTACAGTCAAGAGCAGGTTACGCTTTACACTAACAGTTTAAGCTGAGCTCTGATTTATACTGCGCGCAATACAATGCAGGGCCGGTCCAAAGTGTCAAGCTTGACGTGCTCTTGAGTGTACATACTACTGACATTATTAACGTAATCTAAGCGTAGACAGAGAAAAGGTATACACACATCAAAAAAGTTTGCGATCACTTGGAAAAGTGCTAATATTTTTTATTGTAGAAGAATAAAACTTAATCACTTTTTATCTTTTGATTCCTTATTTAAAAATATGAAATTTAAATATAAAATAATTTCGTAATTCAAATGTTTTTTCATTTAAAAAGACAATCAACCCTTGCTTGCTTTCATTCAGAAATCTGACATAGTCGCAACTTATCAATATTTTCAATTTATTCAAAAAAAATTAAGTTGGTAACGATGCCGAGAGGATTAACTGCAGTTTTACGAGCCAGAATTCTAACTTTAAGTGGAGAAGGCTATTCCACGAGGGAAATATCACGCAGAGTTCATGTATCCCAATCCTGCGTGGTGACCACGTTGGAGAGGTATCAGGGCATGGAAGATTTAGCTGATCGACCTCGCAGTGGTCGCCCAACTGTTCTTACTGCAATTCAGAAGCGATATATCAGATTACTGGCTGCCCGTGACCCAACAATGAACGCTACTAAAATGAAAGCAGAGCTGCCACCGGCCGCGAAGTTAGCACCCAAACGATTAGAAATTGCTTACACCAAGCTGGATTACGAGCAAGGAGATCCTGGCGAGCACCTCTGAACTCACAGCAACGGAAGCGGCGCAGATTGCAATGGGCTAGGCTCCGTCAAAATGAAGAAATTGAGGACGAAAGCATCTGGCAGAACTGCCTCTTCGTTGACGAAACGCGGATCAGTACACATCCAGATAACCGACGTGTCCGTGTCTGGAGAAGACCTGGCGACTCTGAAAGGCAGAGAACTGCCACTGGAACCGTTCAGCAGGGCGGGAAATCAGTGTCCTTTTGGGCCGGGATAATGATTGGGGCTAGGACGCCCTTAATCCCGTATCAAGGCACCATGACCGGAGCCATGTACAAAACGATTGCAATCGATGGATACGTCAGACCATTCCGCATCAACCACGGGCGCCAATTCATAATGGTAGATGATAATGCGCCCGCACATCGAAACGGACGTGTTGATGCTGCTCTCCAGCAATACGACATCACCAGGTTAGACTGGCCTGCCGGCTCGCCTGACTTAAACCCGATCGAGCATGCGTGGGATGCTCTTAAGCGAGCTGTTTGGAACCGTCAGCCACCTCCGCGAACAGTGTCAGAAATCAGGGCAGCTGCTATTGAAGAGTGGGACAGGTTACCACAAGAAATGCTAGATAACTTAATTCTTAGCATGCCCAGAAGGGTTTCCGCATGTGTGCGAGCCAGGGGAGGAGTCATTTTATACTAACTATTAATTTTTTCGTAATAAATTTTGTTTGTTTTTTCATTAATTCAAATTTTTCATTACATTACATTTAAGCCAAAATTGCATTTCCTAGCTTTTGTTAATAAAAAGTAAATAATTAATAATGATTCTTTTATTTACTTAGTGCATTTTCATTATAAAATCATAAAACGTAAACAGTTTCTTTAAATAATTTATATTTTAAAGAATACACCTGATTTTGCTACTGATCGTAAACTTTTTTTGATGTGTGTAGACTGCGGCCGAGCGTGCCACCGAAAGGGACAGAAAACATTAGTACTGCCGTAGTCAGCCGAAGTACTGCGCTTTAATGTGCTATAACCCGCACGAATCAACTGTGCACCTCACGCTGTACTGTTAACACAGCGCGAGGCGCACAGCCAATTCGCACGGGTTACAGCACAATAAAGTGCCGGCCTTGAAAAAACCGGCACGCGCTAAGGGACAAAAAATGCATAGCATGTCTCTTTTTTTCACGTGCAATTGATATAATTTAGTCCTTATCTGTGCGACTGAAAAAGAAGATATTCAGCAGTCTATACCTTTTCTCTGTCTAAGAATCTAAGCCAATCACAAGTGAGTGACGATTCCTGCGATGTTGCCAGGTATATACCATTTGTAATTAGTTCTTAATTATTTTATTAGATGGCAGTGTTTTTATTTTATTTATTAGAGCCGTTGAACTGATCATGTTCTATCTATTAGAGCTGCTAACAAGATTTATTAAATATTGTCAATAAATTGTTTCAGAATATCTGCCCGCAAGCAATGGTTAAGTGAGTCAAAGAGAATATAAACACTAGCGTTTTAATGTGAGTGATCGTGTTTTATGCACACTTTCATTGTTTACTGCACATGTATACTGGTACTTTTACATATTCCAGAGCTCGAGAATGAAATAAAAGAGTAAATGTTCAAGAAAAAATTTTATTTGAAATCCTCGGTAAACTATACAAAACAAATATAAACAAATACATTTCTGACCGAAGGTTATTTCTAATATTCACAAATTGTACAAATTTTAAACTTAAATGTAAATGAAAAGTCAGTTTTCAAGTAGCCATTTTAGAAAAATAATAAATACAAGTTTTTGATAAGATCTTAAAAGTAATTACATAGTAAAAAGAAAACCGACTTAAAAATCAATTTAAATTTTTACTTACTTACAATTTAGTCTGTAGTTTAAAAGCCATTCGTCAGTTACGCAACTAAGTTTCGAAATCGTAAGTAATTATATTTGATAACTAGAGATGGCGCTGTTAGTGATTTAAGATTCTCAACTGCGGAGAGTATTTGCAACAAAGATTTTACAATGTTCAAATAACAAATTAAATTTATTTTAATTTGATCTTGTCCTTTTTTTGAATGGAACTGACGAATAGAGCTTGTAAACGACGAAGTTCAGTTTTTTTTACTCTTATTATTTAGCGAAATTGAGAAAAAACGTTAATGCGCTCACCACAGAATTTTTTATATTTGCTAAAAAATAATATGAGACTGTGAAAATGCAAAGGTACAATTTGGGGATAGTCGTTAAGGTTCAGAATAACCGCGACTGCTATGTAACGCTCTTATTGTCTACCCCGAAATACCTTTTACTTAACACAGTAACATATTGTTTAATTTATCTGTTGTTTGACTAATAATTCACTTTAGCAATACATATTCTATGTCGAGCACGGTAATGTTTCCATTGTACAGTTTTTGACAAGTACAAATAAATATCGTTGTGGTATATACAGTGGGAATGAATCATCATAATTGGTCTTTCAAACATGATTCATTTAGAATGTGATCTGTGTTAAAGATTCAATAATTATAATAAAAATTCACTAAAGAAAAAACAAAATTTGAGTAGCTAACACTAAGTTGCAGAAACTTTCATAAAGTTGTCCTTGATTACGTCAGAAAGATGGAAAGTGCAGTATGATATTTCAAGTAGCGTTAACTTTAACGGACGTTTCTACAACTCAGTGTAAGTAATGAATTGCAAAACATTTGGTATTTTTCATTTCATAGTATCATTTTTATACGGTGTGTAAAGGACAGCTTAGCAAAAACTTAAATGGTGGAATCTACCCAAAACTATCATCAGCTATAAGTAATTATTTTCTCCCGGAAACGTCATGTTATGGAGTTTTCATTATTTACCTACTTTGGCGCTACGCAACTTATCGCAAAACAGCGCCCCGCGCGCGATCCCCTCGCTCCGCGCTGCTATTGGAGTGCGATGTACATTGCTGGTTTTCAAGTTTTACGTTGTTATGTTTGTTTTTTATTGCAAAATGGAGTGTATTCGATTAAATAATAAAAAATGTAAGCAGAAAATATACAAAATATTTAAAAAAATTGGAAAATTCCGGAGAAAAATTTCACTGGAAAATCTTTCAGAATGATTGTCTGAGTCCAGGATTGCAGTTTTTGCTAAGCTGTCTTTTACACCTTGTATATGTTTTTCAAAAAGATTTTTTCTGGTTTGATTAACTATCTGGTGAAGAGATTAAAATGATAGTTATTAGTTTTGGCAACTTAAAAATGTGGTCCAAAATAATGTCAATTGCATTTTTGTTCCAAAATTATTCATTTAACAATAACGGATTCAAAGCTAATCCATCCAATAACCAAACTTTTTGTTGATACAGCAATCAAACTAATTAGACTGAATTTTTTCAACATATTAAACAAAGCCTACACCTCGGAAATGGGAGATTTCAAAGTGACTTTGTTTCGTTTCTTTGACAACAGATGGCGCTGTACCGAATTTAAAAGTTAAAAAAATAACATTTATTGACATCCATCTCATGATGGATGTCGATTTATTTATCGACATCCATCTCATGACACTTCGACTAAACCACCATCATCTAGAAACTAGTTATTTTGGCATGTCACTTAGAAATCTTTAATTTACAAAAACCCTTTCTTACAATTTTTCTTTAGTTATGAGACTTATAAGGTTAACTTAAATTGTATCATACGAAAAAACAGTGCCCAAATAAAGCACAGGTGTAGTGCAATGGTTATTTTCGTAAATCAAATGTGTTTTTTGGTATTTAATCGAGATTCATTCAAAAAGTGCAGATGTTGTGACAAGCGTCGGCAATCGCTACGAACTCGACTTATTTTGTCAACCGTACCCCGATCCGTGTGTTGTGCGTATAATAATTATTATATTTAAAAAAATATCACAAATGTAACTTGTGTATATTGGCTATGGAGACTCACAGGGTATAGAAGACTGTTCTTCAAAAATTCGGACTTGTTTTTGAGTATTTAGCAGAAAGAGTGTTAATTTAAATAGAAATGCAAAATAACGAACATAGATTTTTTTAGTAAATTTATAATTATTTTTTAGAGTATGAAAAAATATCTAATTTTTTTTTATTGAAGCTCTTTTCGCTAAAACTAAAGACACGCCCGCACGTTTTCCAAAAACAGTCCTCTATAGCTTGAAAGTCTTAACTATTGTACAATATGGAGGAGTGGGGGTAAAAAGGGGGTGTATGTGTATAGTAAATATCTCTGTACTATTGCTAGGGGAAGTAAGTGGCACACGTATCGGAAAATAAACGTAGTACGGGTGACATCAGTCTTATATGACGGCCTTAAGGTTCTACAGTTAAGAAGCAATATAACACAGATTTAAATGATTTAAGGAAAAATTATCGGAGTCTTTTAAAGACTCCTTGAAGTGCCCAGAACTTTTTCAATTTCTGTGGTACGGAACAGTGGTGAACCACATTAAATCAGTTCATATTCTTCTCTTCGAGCTACATTGCTTTCTACAAATCTGTAGACCTGTAGACCACAAAGTATCGAGTACTTAGCGACTGCTTTTCACTTCTTGGTGCGCTAAGCGCAATCCTGAACCCGTACGGGCCGAGGCAGCGTACGGGGACTGAGATAACGGACTTAAAGACTAGACTACACTTGCTATACACAAATGCAGACATGGTACAACTTATTAACTAGATGCCACAAGACTGGACAGTGGTAATTTTTAAGGAATCAAGGAACGCATAGGAAGATAATTTGAAATGTTACTACAAAAAACTTGATGACTATTTGTTAGTCTCCATTTAGTGATTTTTACTACAAAAGGACTTAAAACACTTTAAAACAAAAAGATTATTTAAAACACAAATTTTTGTGATATCAATTTCGGCCTAAGAGCAGCCAAAAAATACATAACAAAATCTAAAGCTCTTTGGGAATGCTCAGTCTTGTGACAAAACATACTGGTTTTGACCGAGACATACATAGACATCATACATAATTAATTTGTCTTTGCTACGATTTGCTTGTTAAATGTTTCTCATGAATAAGAATGCCCGAACCCAAAATTTATTTGCAACAATTACAAGATGGTCTGTCAAGACATAATGACAAGCGGAAAATAACATTTTAAATTCATTAAAAAAAACGTTGTAGACAGTACTCCTTGGAAAGCTTTTTAGATATTAAATCTCAACAGCACCATCTGTTGCACGTTTCAGGCACTTTCTATTGAGTAGTTTGCATTTCTCAGATTATTGATTCTGTATTTTTATATTATCATATGATCAATAAATATGTACGTTAACAGTCAAAACCATCCAGTGTATTAGAATAACAATAACATTTATCCTATGTAAAAAAGATTATTTAACTTGTTTTTTTGTGACACTACAGTCCTGTAACCTCTTCAAAGATATCATTTGTGCCCCAGCCAATGCTGAATTTTATTTTGCAAAAGCCTCAACCAAAAGAACCACCTGAATTTCTGCAATCTTCTTTATTGTCTGAGCATTGGCCAGTTTAGGTGAATATGCTTGAATCATTCACCATTTTTTAAATAGAACTTTAACAGTTTAACTACCTAGTTTTCTCTCAATTTATTAGGGATTTTACCAGTGCTTTCAGTTGGCACAAAGCAACCTTCATTGATAATTAAAGATTTGATTTACATTTTGCAGAAATTTAATCTTGTCACTGTAACCTACAAAGGTTTATAGTGACTTGCATGGCAACATTTTCACAATTATCAGTTTTATTTAGTCTTCAGTTAGTAATTATTAAGTTTAGTCAGCTCAACTAGTGTTGCAACCTATCACCAAGAAGGTAATAATTGAGCTAACAACCATATAATTTTAGATGCACTCTAAAGTATGCTAATAATTGGACTCTTCCAAAAAAACTTAACCTTTTTTGAACTTGACATTGACCTAATCAACAAAGAAGAGCCATAGACAAGAAATTGAATTGAAGTATGCTGATTCAATGTTCAAAACTGAATCAGATTTGCAAGCACACAATGTCGATGAGGGATAACGGAATTCATCTAAGTTGATAATACATAACAGCAACAACAGCAGGTCACAAAAAGACAAGCTTCAACAAATATTATCACATTATATCTCCTACAAGGACCCTGTAGGTCCAAAAAAACGTGGTTCCTCAAAAAATAACTTAAAAACGCTATTAAAAAAAATTGGTCAGTCGTCTACGCAACGAAGTCTAGTGGCCTGTTGAAACCTCCTTTTCTATTCATATACTGTCGGTATTTTCGTTTTAATACTACATGAACTTGACCTTCAACATTGTCTTCGACTTTCTTACCTTTAGTGCTATCGAAGCCGCAGAAGCCCATAACTTTAAGCATTTCCTGTTCTTCAGGGCTTTTTCCTTCTAAGTCAGCTGGCGTGATGATAGGACGCTCGCCAAAGGTCTTTTTGGGCTTCGATACAAAGGAGGAGCTAGGGCCTGAGGAGACGGAGCGTGATCGTCGCCGGCGGGGTGAGGGGCTTCTTCGTCGGTCTGGTGACCGTCGCCGCCGGTCTAAAGACCGCGACCGGGACCGGGACCGCGGTCTCCGCCGCTCACGGTCTCTGTCGCGGTCTCTGCGATCACGATGTCGTTCACGTTCATCTCGCCGCCTCGGGCTCGGCGACCGACCCATTTTTTTCTAGAATATAGCATACAAATTAAACATATTTATATGAAATTGAATGAAAGATATATTTGTAAAGCTGTGTAGAGTGTTCTTACCTCAGTTTTCAGTCAAAAGTTTTAAAATTTTGGAAACTAAAATAAAAATAATAGAGAAACGCACAATCTAAACCACGGCCATTTTGGAAATGAGGTGTTTTTTTTAACGGTTCATTTGAGACGTTTGCGTTTTGATGTGATTAAAATTCATTTCCATGATTTCAATTTTCAAATTGGCTTTGTGATTATTATTTTACTGAAAATAATTGTTTTCAAATTAATTTTACCTAGAAAATTATTTTGTACTAAGAATTCGAAGTTCTTGTATTGCAACTATTTTTTTTAAACAAAAAACGTAACAAAACGACGAAAGTTGACAGCTGAAATGGAATGGAATGTTAAGTCAACAATGTCTATAATAACTCTGCGTGTAAATATTGTTTATTTGAGCTGTGTAATTATTATTTTTAGTTATGTTTCTTAGTTAAGTTTCTTTGTTTTATGTTGCGTTTTCTTTTCTAGCTTAAGTTATTTCCTGATTTTATGTTTGCTTTTAAGCTAATGGCCATGTTGCCAAAGCTTTAATAAATTAAAAAAAAAAAAACAACAATGTCTTGTGACAGTGACACTGACAATGATAATGTCATTGTGCCATTGAGCGGGCCATTTTTTTTTTGTTAAATTTATCCCTTCGGGAAAGGCAAAGGAAACCATGTCCATACAGCCATGTCTTCAGTGAAAAATCTTCTTTCTTCAACTTAACCTAAGCCCTAAGCTCCTCATGTTCTGCGTAAAACCGGATAGCGTCTGTTTTACGAAAACTGGCGGCGAGAAGCACAACCGCGAGGATCTTTGTCGGTACCAAACGGAGCAGAAACACTGTTATCACTTGAATTTTTCATCACTACACGAATTTTAGTCAATTTACTGCATAATAAACTATCACTATTACACATTAAACAACTTTTTCACGCCGAAAACTAAAATTCAATTGACAAAGCCATTGTGCGGGCCATGTTTATGGCAAGCATCTCTCTATGTCTATGATAGATACCTACTAATGAAATCTTTTTCCAAAACCCCGAACTGACAGCAAAAAAAGAAAACAAAATCCGCCAACTGACACCTGTAAGTCAGTTCACACTAAGTTTTTTTACAAAACTAAACAAAATTTGTTAATAAAAATGCAAAATACGTAAAGAGAAACAGGTTTAGGCACCAACATGATTGAAAATAATGTGAAAACGCCTGAACCAGTCAGGATACTGTTTGTCAAGGTCAGTTCTCTAGGCACATAGACGTAATCTGAAGCTGTGTCTCCTGCTCGTGTTCTTTCGAAACATTAGCCGGGTCCACGGTCCGTGTTTTCTTGTTTGCTAGCATGCAAACATTGTTTGCTAACCGATTCGGATGGCAAAACAATAAAGCCGGGTTCATAGCGCCAATTTCCTAACAGAACATGTTATCAATAAACATGTTACAAAACCTCCAGTCCACTGCGTGTCACACACAATCTTCAAACGATACGTCTTCCTCTAGTGAGCAAGTAACTTCCCCTGCGGGGGATATTTCGGAAAACGAAAACATAGTAAGTACTTAGGCTATAATAATAATAATAAAATAAAATCATTTATTTTCAGGCGAATATGCCCATAGATAAATACCTTACAGACTAACATACATATAAAATATTATTTATCTAAATTAAAACTTAATTAACACTATTTCCCGGGTGTTTTTCCGGGGGTGTCTATAACCGGGAATCTCCCTCGAAAACGGCGGAACACCACGCCCTCCGGCCAAAAGCTCTCCTTCATGACTGTCTCCAGCATATATTGTGTACAGCCACAAGACAAGCGCAGGAGACACTCCTTCAAATAACAGACGAAAACATTAGGGACCCATTAGGCCGGCCTACCTACCCCTTTCTTCTACCGGACGTCCAGCCAGACGTCGGGGTACCACCCTGACGAAGATTCCTCGGATCCGTACCTACTGAGCGCTTCTGTTCATATTATACAGGGTGTAAAGGACAGCTTAGAAAATACTTAAATGGTGTAATCTACCCATAAATATCATCAGCTATTATATGTGATTATTTTTTCCCGGAAAATATCATCATTAAATTAATTACCTACTTTGGCGCTACGCAACGCGACGTATCGTGAAACCGCGCCCCGCGCGCGATCATCCCGCGCCGTGCTTCTATCAGAGTGTGATATACATTGCTGATTTTCGTTTTTTACGTTGTTATGATTGTTTTTCATTGCAAAACGGAGTGTATTCGATTAAATAATAAAAAATGTAATCAGAAAACATTAACAAAACATGAAAAAAAAAATTCCGGAGAAAAATTCCACTCGAAAATAATTCAGAATGATTGGTTGATTCCAGGGTTTTAGTTTTTGCTAAGCTGTCTTTTACACCTAGTATATTGCGCACCGCTATAGAATGTTATTTTCTGCCTGTGTCTGTATTTCCGGGCTCATATAACCCGAATCTCTTTGAAGTTCGAGTTAATATGCATCTTTTAGATGAGCTTGCTACATCCTCTACCATATCTTCGCGAGATTGTGGTCAGGAGTAAAACTATTATCTATAAAAAAAAATTTAAAGAAATTAATAGTACCTACCTATATAAGGTCCTAATTTATTAGTCACTTTCCTTTTAACACGTTATTGTGTAGGTCAAAATATATCATTTGAGTCAAAAAACAAAAGCATAATATTAAATTTAAAAGGTCTTGAAAAATTTTGTTATGATATTTTTTCATTACTATGTTGAATAAACCCATCCATTCAAACGTAAATAATAATGGCAGTAGTAGTGCGGGCGAGCGGGGAGTGGACGGCTATAATCGAAAGAGAACCATTCCTTTATCTTTAAATGGATTTTTTTTTTTTTTTACAAAATTTAATTTTCAGATAATTAATTTTTATGTTGTTTTTTGGAATACTATCAACCTATACCTACAATAACGCCTTAGAAGGTAAGTGACTAATAAATTAGGACCTTATATAGTTAACGAAACCTATATGATAGTATTTAAGCAAATATGTGTCATACTTACACCAGGGATGGCGACCCAAGGGGCTGATGCGTGCAATAATTGACTCGTCGCAGGAAACCGTGGCCCGTGCAGAAGAATATGTAGATACTACCTAATTATTTTATTCATCAAGATTTCATTTTTCCTGTTAATATTTTTGGTGGATCCATACATGTCTTGGGGAATGTGGATTTACTTATTAATTAAACTGTCGCACGCTTGTTTTCGTCGCGTGCGATACAAATATTGCACACACGGGTTATAAAACTCGCTAATACTCCTTTTTTATACCAACCGCCAAAAATATTAATGGGATACAAAGAACTTAACCAGTACAGGTGCATGGACTGCCGTTTCTCACGACACTTTCAGTGTTTTTTCACTGAAAGTGTAGTGAGAGACGGCAGTCCTTGTAAGGCGGCACGCGGTCGCGCCACTAGTTCCATCTCTCTCGCAAGCAAGAAGGATATATTTTGTCCCCCTCTTATTTCTAAATCGTTTACGTTCAATGCACGTCTACTGGTTACGCGTTTTATTTGGTTCATGTTAATTCATACATTCATAATCACTACAAATGCCAGTACTTATATTATACTTATCGCATTTTTTAACTTAACACGAGCAGTAAGAGGTTTTCTGAAAGCAGAAAGAACCTTCCATATTTTCGTCAGTCCACCATGCTGGCCCAATAAGTGTTAATTCACCGAGAAACCGCAGAGCGTCTCCGTTTCAGTTAAGGCATTTGCCGAAAATAGCACGAAGAGACATCCGTGTCGCTTGAAAACGGAGCGACGGACGAAAAAAACCTTAACACATTTACTGTTAACCCTTTTAGCGCCAAGAGTTTTCGTCAAAAACGCCCACCACACGCTACGGCATCCAAAAAATTTAATTTTTTTAAATGTCTGGTGAACGTTTGGTGAACGATATTAAAGTAAAAAAATAATAATTTTTTTGTCTGATATATCACATTTTGGCGGCGAGGGCACGAAACTTAAACGTCTGATATATACAGACTTTGGCGGTGAAAAGGTTAAAATTCATTTTACCTACGTTGCTTTGATCGCCGCGCTACGTCGTCGTCGCTTGTGAACACCATGTGTGTAGGATTTCTTCGTCTATATTTGCCATATTTGCACAAATATGACAAACACACAAATACGCCGATCCGTTCGCTTGTCGGTCTGTGGTCACACATCAAAGGATGCAATATGATTAAGTATTAGACCTTATTTGCTGTTGGCATCCCAAGTGAGGACGTCGTGTCTGTGCTGTTTGGACTACGTACAAATATTTGGACAAATGCGGCGAATACGCTACGCGAACACGCAACGCGCAGACCCACCGCGGCGCACGCACGTGGCGCATTTTAGCTACGTGGATTAGATCAAAATCCAATATGAGCCTTAATATCATACTCACTGAGTAGATAATTACCTGGCGTTGTCGCATTTTCGTGGGTTGTCACGTGTCAATCCACGGAGCTAAAATGCGCCGCGGTGGGTCTGCGCCTTAAACAGCGCCTAAGGGATAGCTCGCAGAAAAACTTATTCAAGTAGTAGCTCGTAAAACACCTTTAGATAACTTGTTGGCGCCACATTTTTCTAGTCTAGGTACATCTAATATCTACTTGTGTATGGCACGCAGATGGATAATGGTTCGCCAATTTCGCCATCCCTGATGTGTTTTACCCGAAAATGGCACACGAACCTCTGATATTATCGGTCTGTGTGCCATTCTCGTAGTAATTTAGTAACTTTCGGAGTAGTCAATAAGAGCTATTTACCTACAATAGCTCATCAAACTACTATCACGAAAGTTGCACTTTTCCATTTTCACAGTCACATTTATACAATACATAGACCGGGTGGTTTATTTGGTGACTTTAAATTAGCTAGCGAAAAATTAAGGACGTGGAATCACTAATGTCGAAATATGAAAAAAAAATTACGCCTCTCCTTAGATACAACGTGTGCGATCAGCCTTGTCTTTGTATCGACATTTTTTTTCCTTACTTTCTTGGGGAGTTTCGCAAACTAATTTCAAATCACCAAATAACATAAATTCTCTTTTAGTTCGAGCATTTATCAATTAGTTTATCGACGGTTTTTAATGACTCCACTGTTGGAGATCCTAAACTAAATAAATAAATAAATTCTTTGGAATATTTTCATGCCGTTAGAAAAGAAACAGTAGGAAGAAAGACATGTATGACGATGACACCAGCCTGCGGGGCGTGGCGGCCTCCGCCGGGAACCACTGCTGCGAGTGTGTCAATGTTATGACACTCTATTTGAAAGAGGTAACTACCGGTTCACTAAAAAATGTATGAGGCAATAGGGATGTAGACAGTGTTTGATTTTATAAATTATTGTATGTGAAACAAAAAATAATGCTAGAAATATACTAATATCCGAAAACAGCATTAAGAGGATCGTGTCAGTGTTTTTTCCCATACAAATAGCGTCATTGGATTCCATCCCTTAAACGTCAACGGATCCCTGTGAAATTTAGGAATAGTATCAGGACCACCAAAAACTAGGTTCGTACGTTTTGATTTTTGTGATATTTATAGTAGATAAAAAGATATTTAAGACTAAAAGTCAGCATTTTTCGCCAAAGAAATTCTCAACATTCAAAGGGTTACTTTTGAAAAACTAAGAACAATTTTGGAAAAAAACGAAACGTACGAACCTCGTTTATACGCTTATAAATCGATAGAGACCAAAAACTTACGATTTCATTAAGTTTTTGAAGTAGGAATTCATTGACGCCTAAACTAATTTTGGAAATAAAACTCGGCATTTCGCGGGAAAGCTGCAATTGTCCCTTTCGCACAAGTCTGAGGCGGGTGGTCGACATCGAGACAGCATGAAAAACAACTGAGACGCTAGTCCAAACTGAGACGCTCCTCTTTTAGTTTATAAATGAATAGGTTATTGGCATTTATATTATCATAAGGACTAGCTATCTCGTTTTGTGGGGAGAGCTAGATATCTCGTTTTTAACTACGCAAACAAATGGCGGTGACGTCACGTGCCAGTAAGTGCATCTCTTTTTCGTTGTTTGACAGTTTCCCCCTCTGTTCAAATTTAATAGCTTGTAACTTTTTTATTTCTCAATAGACTTCAAAAATTATTTCGGTTTTGGGTTTTGGATTCAGTTCCTTTTTAAGATAAACAATAAAAAAATTAGTAAACATCCCTATTAGGCTAAGTTTAATAATATTTAACTTTTAGTTCAATGACCAGCAATCAGCGTCAAGATATGAGTATTAAGTCGTATGTGCATTTCGCTGAGCTGGACACTCTTTTTGGTGCATTATACCAAAATGCAAATAAGGCATTTATTGCATAAGTTCCATCTGTATATTTGGTGTATTGTTACTGAATAAAAAAAAATCCATTCTATGGAGCACAGAAAATAAATAAAAAAATACTTGTAAAGCTTGATTTGATTGTCTTGTAAAGCAGTTAGTAACGTTGTAAAAATATTGATTAAAATTTGTGCTTCTATCTGCTTTGTGTTAAATTCAGTAAATATTCAAATCTGGAGGCCGTCAGGGGGCCCAAAATTAAAGATCGCTCTGGGCCTCAAAAAGTCTTAGTCCAAAAGTGACTGTAGGTTATAAATCATCATATCATATCAGCCAATTGCAGTCCACTGCTGAACATAGGCCACCTTGTGGGAGCGCCAATTTGCACGATCCTCCGCTTTTTGCATCCAGCTACTACCCGCTATCTTCTTTAGGTCATGTGACCATCTGGCTGGGGGGCGTCCTACACTACGTTTGCCAAGACGTAGTCTCCATTCGAGAACCTGTCTACTCCAGCGCTCGTCGGTTCTGCGACAGACATGGCCAGCCTACTGCCATAATAATAAATAATCTTGTATAATTCCAGATATTCAAGCTAATCTGCTGTATAACGTCACCCAACATTGAACTAGAAGCACAAGGGGACAATAAGTTCGGGAACATGTTCTGCGACCTCGTCGATATCACCTTCGGTTTCTTCAAAGACCTCCTCAACTTGTTAAGACTCCTCATTCTATGCTCTACTGATAGGAAAAATTTTTGAATTATCATTAAGGCGCAGACCCACCGCTGCGCACGTACACGCGGCGCATTTTAGTTTAATTTGTGCCTTAATGTCATACTCACTGAGAATTACCTGGCGTTTTTCGTATTCGTGCGTAGCGTGTTCGTGGGTTGCAGTGGATAGAACTAGATACATTTTCTTGCAAAGCGAAGCTTAAGACAACTGCGTAGCCTCTTCGTGCGCCGCGGTGGGTCTGCGGCTTTATTCTTAACGATATTCTTCTTCTATACTTGCACTTTGCAGTCAGAGGACAAATATAGGCTTATATTATAGCTTGTTTACGTCACTGTAACATTGTCAATCCGTTAATATTGTAATTTGACTTAGTAAGATTATAAAGTCTCGGTACTTTGTGAACTGCCTCATTTCTTTTTCACATTGGCGAACTTTTTTATAATATTAATTAATGCAACCTAACCAAACCTAAAAAAGCCTAATTTCACGCAGGCGGCCCTTAAAGTTTCGTAATAATTTACGATTATAATTTCACTAGTGAAATTGTAATATTACGGTTTTTACAATTATCCGGTGACATATACTCGATGCCAACCGAGGTATATATTTCGGGCCAAATATAACGAACATTGATTTTAGAAATAAATAGGCATTAGATATACAACTTTTGTAGTACTTCACTATCGAATAGGAATGAGTTGATGTTTTTATAAATACGTTTTAGAGGGTAGGCATGTGGTTCTAGAACTACTTGACCCAACAGTTAACAATGATGATTTAATGGTGGTTAACTCAAGCATGAGTATAGCGGTGATGTAAGCCTTTTGCCCACGATACAGCAAAACCGCCGCGTCAAGGCTATGGTGTGATTGTGAAGAGTTGGCAGGTGGTACATTCTAAACTTGACTAGCGGCCGGAAGCTTAATTTAGCAGAGGTTAAACAAACAAGTGTAATATTGTCAAAATAAGCGCTGATTGTTGGTTATTATAGTTATTATCTTTGTTACCTATTTATTTCAAAGTGTAATTTTTGTCTTATTATCTGGCGCGAAGTGTAATACTTCTTTTTTTTTAATTTTGTCTAGTCTGTCGTTCTGTTGTGACACTATTAGAGTTGTTCGAGCGACTGCCAAGTGTATCCGAGTTTATTTAAAAAATAGTAAAACTGTCGAACTTTTATAATATTCCGTGGCATTATAATAATTGTGTTGGTGCTATAAAGGCCTGCAAACTAAATTGTGTTTTATTTTAGTTAGCCCGGGTATACAGTATGTAGAGTGACTTGATCTATACACTCACACTTATGGTCCCTTTTGATGTATTCAAAACGTCATGAGGTCCTTGTAACCCTTTAAGCCACATTTGATAATTCTGAAGTTATTAAATGGAATATGAGTTGAGTGGCTGTTTTCTCGTGGTCCCACTAATTTGACCCACTAGGGATCACGAGGGAGGCTTATTTCTCGTGGACCCACTAAGTGATTTCCGACTCATGGTACTAATTCATTAATTTACTTTTGTAGTAGGTACTATGCACATAATGTACCTTAGTAATAAACAAACATAAAACCATAAACTAGATTGTATCACAATCACTTATTTTTTCTATGTCTATGATCACAATTGATGCGGGTACAATCCACATAGAGCATTCAATCACTTCAGTTTTGTAGGACTAAGCATAATGCATACAAGTTTATGCATCATTTCCTGGGATAGATTCTCTTTGGTTGTATGTAATATTTATAAATATAGCTAGTTTTAACTATAGCTCGATGTGACAACAAGTTTTATCTGAAAATCAAAGTCGAATGTAAGTAATACATTTCCGATAGTGATTTAGGAATATTCGAAAATTCAATCTTAGATAATCACCAACGCATCAAAGCACAGACCCCGATAAGAACACAAAATCAACTCATGTCAGCTGTCAATAACGTCAAAAATTGAAACTGACAGTAACTTCCGGCAACCGTTCCAATTTTTCAATTCAATTCAATTTCTTGTCTATGGCTCTTCTTGCTGTGATTAGGCCAGTGTCAGTAATATAGAGCTTCGATTTTCTTGGGAGAGACTGAAGCTTAGACTCTGCTTTATCTAGTAGGCGCTTATGGAGGTGCAAGTTTTTTATTTTTAATAAACAGTAGTACAAGTTGCGAACAAATTGAAGGATGTTGATGAACTAAACTAAAACAAAGAAAACAGGACACAATTTAAACAATGTTAGTAGGTTAAGGACAAACATCTTATAATTGTAAATTATTTGAGTTAATATAAGCACATAAAGTATCAATAAAGGGAGTATAAACCAGAGATAAAACACATTTAAAATTGACGGGTCTGGGAATGGAAGGGGGAAGAATATCCAGTAAAGAAAAGTTTCTTCTGGGGCAACTAAAGAAGATGTGCTCCGTGGTACCTTCATCAAGCCCACACTCACAGAGTGAGCTGTCCCTAACCCGGATCTTAGCTAAGTGAACAGGAGTACACGCATGGCCTAATCGCAAACGACATATAGTGGAAGTTATCCTCTTGTTTGAATTCTGATATCTGAAGAACCATGGTTTAGCTGGGATCGAATCCTGTATATCAGCATAATGTTTGCCTTTTCTTAACCGTGACTCGCTCCAGTCTAAGTTCCAACTAGCAAGCAGGCGTTCTTTGGCTATTGGGATGAGATCATGTGAGTATAGTTTATTATGGTTTGTAGAACCAGATGAAGTAGCAGCTTTGGCGAAAGAGTCCACAGTCTCATTCCCTGCAATACCTGAATGTCCAGGGATCCAGGCCAGGCAGATCCGATATCCTTGTATTTTGCACCTATAGAGTATGTCCTTAATTTGAAGGATGAAAGGATATTTGGATTTACTGCGGAACTGGTTAGTAAGTATGGCTTCCAAGCAACTTTTGGAGTCTGATAAAACAACCGCTTTAGTTATTTTATGTGACTCAATATAAAGGAGGGCTTCCAGAATAGCTATAGATTCTCCCGTAAAGACTGAGGAAAGAGGGGGACACTTAAAGCTAAGGACTATCTTAAACTTGGGAATCCACACAGCCGCGCCCACACAACCCTCACTGGAGAGCCTGGAGGCGTCCGTGTACATTACCAGCCAATCCGGCCAACGCTCGCCAATAATGGAAAGTAATTTAGAATTAGCGGAGGGGGAGTTTTTCTCTATTCCGAGGTTTGTGACAATATTAGGAGTATGTATGATAGAGTGGAAGGGGATTTCGAATAATGGATTTAACCGGGTTTGAAAAACTGGGCAAGGAAGACTGTTGAACTTGAGAAAGCTTTTTATGAGGCAAGGAGGATCTTTGTGAGCCCAATAGCCACCAGTTGATACTAATTGGGACAACTGATTCAGTTTGGGAAGGATAGGATGAGAGGAAGTCTGAAGAATCTTGAAGAGGAAGCGGTCTGAAAGGTATTGCCTTCGAAGGTAAAGAGGAGGATCTACACACTCTATTTGTAGAGCGTTGGTCGGAGAGGATTTCATAGCACCTAAAATTATTCTCAGGCTCTTAAACTGGACCTTATCCAAATATGAAAGGGGGATTTTGTTGCAAGGTTCTAATAAGAAAGTGCCGTAGTCGAGGTGGCTCCTGACTATGGCATTATACAGAAGTTTCTGTGAAAACGGGTGAGAACCCCACCACATTCCAGAGAGAGAGCGCAACACATTAATATTTTTTTCACATTTATGGGAGACGTATGTAGCATGATGAACCCCAGACAATTTAGAGTGCAGGATTAGGCCTAAAAATTTGACTGTACTTTTGACAGGGAAGGCTGCTTCCTCACAAGTAATGGAAATCACAGGAATATTTCTACCCCTTGAGAAAACCACCACTGAGCTCTTGGGAATCGAGATTGACAGGCCATGTCTCAGAAGCCACTCATTAAGGTAGCCGATGGCGGAATTGAGTCGAGAAGATGAGTCATTAAAGCAATCTGAAGCAACATAGAGGGCCAAGTCATCAGCATACTGTAGGACATTACAAAAAGAGTTAACAGAGAGTTCCAGATCGTAAGTATAGAGACTGTATAAAAGGGGGCTCAAGACGGAGCCCTGAGGGAGCCCCTTCCATACAAGTCTAGGTGGAAGAAGGAAATTATTGGAAGATATTAAGATGGATCTAGAAGAGAGGTAGTTTGAGATATAGTTGACAATCTTCACAGGAATGTTCAGCTGTAGCATTTTGCTTCTGAGCACTGGAAGAAGAACATTGTCGTATGCTGATGAAATTTCCAGGAAAACCCCAACCACAGACTTTCGCTTCGAGAGAGCTATCCGGATGTCAGTAATAAAAATGCTTAGACTGTCCATCGTGCTCGATCCTTTACGAAAACCGAATTGACTCTTAGCAATGATTCCTTTGCTTTCAACAAACCACTCAAGGCGGTTCTTAATCAGGTGTTCCAAGATTTTTGCCAGGGTCGATGACAATGCGATTGGCCTATAACTTGAGGGGTCATTGCTCAGTTTGCCAGGTTTTAAGAT
The DNA here is from genome assembly GCA_949987775.1 of Aproaerema taeniolella. NCBI lineage: Eukaryota > Metazoa > Arthropoda > Insecta > Lepidoptera > Gelechiidae > Aproaerema > Aproaerema taeniolella. The sequence goes on from OX465271.1 coordinate 7,582,482, forward strand.
GGGCAGAATAATTTGAGACTTCCATTCCTCAGGAGGAAGACTTGTGGAGAATATTATGTTTAGGATTTCTAAAAATAGACGCTTGGAATTCAAACCACAGTTAATAATAAAAGAATAGGGAATACCATCTATACCCGGGGAAGAATCCCTGAGGCCGATGATGGCCACCAGGAATTCCTCCCAGGAAAATGGGGCGTCAAATTCATCCATCGGCAAATTGGGCGACTGAAACACCATGGTCTCTTCTAGGGAAGGGGCCACAGGGGGAGCTAGCTTTTGGGCGAAGGCATCCAGCCATACTGAGTGGTCATTGGAAGATGCGTCGCAGGAAGCCAAAGAGCCGCGGAACCTTTTTATGTTCCTCCAAACTAAAGAAGGAGGGGATCCGGGGGACAAAGATTCGCAGAAATTACGCCAGCCAGAACGTTTCTTTACAGAAAACATCCTGACGGCCTGAGCAGCTGCAAGTTGGTAGCTAATAAAATTGGCTTCAGTCATGGATGAGTTATAAACTGCTTCTGCCCTTTTTCTATTTTTGCAAGCCCGGGTGCAATCAGCATCCCACCATGGGGGTGATGACACTTTCTTCCTACGAAAATCTTTAGTTGGAATCGCTTTGTCTGCTGCCTTGAACAAAGCCGACTTAAAGTTGTTATAGACCTGAACTATATTGACAGAACAAACAGAGGGTATTTCTCTAATTTCACGGTCTGTCACTGTACCAAACAATGACCAATCTGCTTTTGAAATTTTATATTTTAGCCGTGGACGTGGGTTATTGTTAGAGGGAGAGGAAAGACGAGGGGTGGAAAGAAGGATAGGATAGTGGTCGCTACCGTAAGTGTACGGGTGGACGCTCCAGTTGAAGAGTGAGGCAAGGTCAGGAGGACAGATGGATAGATCAACTGCGCTTTTAGGGTTTTGATCAGGCCTAACTCTGCGTGTAGGGGTCCCATCGTTTAATACGCAGAGATTTTGATCATCTAAGAAGTCAATAAAATGTTGGGAAACGGGATCGCAATAGTACGATCCCCAAAGGGTATGATGGGTGTTAAAATCACCAAGAAAGACGACAGGAGGAGGAAGAGAAGAGATTATAGAGAGAAGCTGGCCTATATCAGAGATATGAGGATAAGGGATGTAGATGGAGACAAAAGATATGTTCAGGGCTCTGATAGCGACAGCGTTCACAGAGTTGATAAGGGAAGGGAGAGGAAGTTGAGAATAAGAAATGGATCTAGAGATAAGAAAAGCCGCACCACCATACCCGTCCTCCCTGTCATCCCGGAGGAAGGCAAAGCCCGAAACTCTAAAACGAGATTCGGGCTTCAACCATGTCTCCTGGAGGGCAACGACGACGGGTTTGTATTTGTTGATCAGGTAGATGAGGCAAGATTTCCTATGTTTTACACTATGACAATTCCATTGAATGATTTGGTCCATTATTGTGAGAAAGTAAAAGCTGAGTCAGTTTGAGCTTGAGGTTGTTCGGTAGTTCGGCTTCTGGGAGCCGAGAAAGAAAAGTTAATACAGAAGGGATGTCAATTTTACTCTGTAGACTATAAGCACTGGAAGAATTGTTACAACCAGGGAAGGCACACCCATTAGGGAGGGAAGAGGATGGAGTTTGGGTTAAGAGTTTGTGGGCAAATTGGTCATACCCCGGGCCAGAGGCTGGGGCACGGTCTCTACGAGGAGACACAAAAGTCTTCTTATAAGATGTTATTGGCTGAGACACAAAGTGTTCTGAAGGTTGGGAGAGGGGAGTCATTGAGTAATCCGAGCTGATGGGCGATTTAAGTGCACTGGCATATGACTTCATTCCAGTCCGAGGGTACCTAGCGGCAGCCTCTTCATGGGACTTGTTTTCAGTGGACATTACATATTTAATTTTTTTTTGTCTGTCAAATTCCGAGCAAGTAGGATCGTTCGCCCTGTGATTCCCAGAGCAGAAGAGGCATGTGGGGATATCTTTAGTGCAAGATTCCCCTTCATGGGGTTGAGCGCAGATAAAGCATCGGGGTTTTGAACGGCACTGTGCCTTAATATGCCCAAAACGGCAGCATTTGTTGCACTGTATAATGGGCAACATGTAAGTTTCAACAGGTAGGGAGGTGCAGAAGCAGTAAATATGTTCTGGAAGTTTTTGGCCACTGAAAGTAAAAACCACTGATTGGGTGGGCGTCCAAGACGGAGAACCATCTTCGCTGCGCCTTTTCCTGTTCAACCGACGAGCCTTTACAATTTTCCCATAACCAACAGGTACCTCGATTTCATTCACTACCTCTTCCAGGGACCACTCAGTGGGGATGTTACGCACGATGCCCATACGGGTCACGTTATAAGAGGGGATGATAGCGTCATAATTACACTTACCTAACTCAGCTAGATCCAGAAAAGCGTTAGCAGCTGATGCGGAGGAAAATTCCACTGAAATTCGGTTGCGACCGACACGTTTAACTCCGTCTCTGAGTACATTCTTTACTTTGTTTTTAACTAAAAAGTATCCAAACACGATTGGTCGCAGGGAGGTGCCTGACGAAGGATCAGACTCCTTCTTACTAACGTGCACTAGAAACGGTGCAGCATCTTCTTCTGAATATTTAGGCTTCTGAGATGTAAATTCCGGGTTGAAAAAGGTGGATTGCAATGAAGGTAGCGGGGAAGCACCCGACTTTTTAGGAGCTGGCTGGGAAGCATAATCGTGGTCTAGATCGATAAATCTTTTTCTCGGATGTAGTTGGGAGTTAACCTCATTTGTCAAAAACAAAGGAGGCGAAGAAGCACGTGGATCAAGAAAACCTCCCCCGGCGTCGGGGGGGTCGTCTGTCTCCATTTAGCTTGGAGTTACACGTATAAACAACACAGGACACTTACAGAACCTTCACCTGAACAAAAAATACACAAAAAGTAAATCAACAACTTAATTAACTTATGGAAATTCACTCCGCGATTTTAACACTTGCAACGAGCACGCGACCAAAAAGCAGAGTCCTTCCAATTTTTCGTCGTTGCCGGTACCGGCAGCGGAGTCACTTCCTCCATTTTTTTTTCTTGGTTTATCCCTCAAGGATAGGCAAAGGTCTTCAGATCGTACAGCCTAATATTTTCCTCCAGTTCTATTGTCATTAGAACATCCTCCAAAAACTTTTAAAATTTTGAAATAGCAACTCATTACAAGCCATTATTTAGGCTGAGAGCAAGGAATTTATAAGTACCTACGGTACAAGTTCCTTGGCTGAGAGCTAGTTATAAAAAAGGTACTGGCATTTAAAGATCAAACCTGGCCGGTTGAGTGTCGATTCGGTGCGGTCGTCAATTGAAAGGAAAAACTTTATTTAGATATTTTCCATCCTTTATTCTGTGTTCAGAGTTTGATTTTACTTGTGTGGTGGTGGTTTAATCCTGGGTAAGTGTTTTTATTTGTGTTTCGTCCACTAGTTTATGTGTTTTATAGGTTAATAAAGACTAATTTGTTAATGTACCGCCAGCCGGCGTCCTCATGACTGAGGACGCTGGCTTGTTTGACCCTGGAGGAGGCGATGGTATTATGCCTCCTCCAGCGCCTACAACATCGGGCCCGACTTTCTCGCTAAATTCACATCTTGAATTCGAGAAAAAACTAAGACTGGCAGAATGTGGGTACTGGAGATAAAGTAAAAAAAAATCGTTCACGTGCTTCTCAAAGACAAAATGAATCGGAAAATGAACGATCTAGGTCCTCTTCACCCTTACGGCGTGGAGAAACTTATCAATCTGAGCCGTTTTTTCAACTGGGCCAAAAAATTTCAGATAATTATATTTCTGATGTGATCATTTCTGACTCCCCATTGCCCCCTGGACAACCTTCTCAAATCCAGGTGACCCCTCCAGCACATCTCATAACAGATCCCCCTACACAGTCTACACAATCTCAGTCTCAGGAATCTCCACTCACCCGCTCAATGGGTCGACAAAGATACTCAATCACCGACAAAGGTCCTTTTTTGGTCCATGTACAGAGGATAGAGACTTCTATGAATGCAGGCACTTCACTACAACCGGTTTCTTTTGGTCTTTTTCTTCAGAAAAGATCAGGAGAATTCCCTAATATAATTGAGGGTAGTGTTAAAAAAATTGGACGTAACCGAATTTCACTCAGTTTTCACTCTAGTACAGATGCCAATGCTTTCATGGAATCACCTACCTTATCTGCTCAAAAGTACAAGGCTTATGTTCCCACATACAACATTACTAGGTTGGGTTTGGTGCGAGGCGTACCCTCTGAGTGGTCACCAGAAGAGGTGTTGGCCAACATAAGAGTCCCGGATGGTTCAGGAAACGCCCGGCCAATAAAAGTTAGACGGCTCAATTATAAAAACACAAACCGCACAGATGGTACCTATTCTTGGCAGCCTTCTGAAACTGTCTTGGTCACTTTCGATGGACAGCAGCTCCCTAAAAGGGTATTTGCCTGTTATAATTCTTTGCCTGTTGAACAATACACTTACCCCACAGTACAGTGCTACCAATGTTGCCGTTACGGACATACAAAAGAAAAATGCAGGTCTACCCCTAGATGTTTCCGTTGTGGAGAAGACCATACAGGAAATTCATGCACTCGAGGTGTGTCAGAGGCTATGTGTTGTATCTGCCCTCCGGAAATTGCTACAGGCCATTTCGCTAATAGCAAAGCTTGCCCGGAATATGAACGACAAATTCGCATTTAGAAAAGTATGACACACGAAAATATATCATATGTAGAAGCTTCCAAATTACACCCTAAGTCAAATAAAAAATCATACGCATCAATTGCATCAACACCAATTCTCACTACAGGTTCGTATCGCAAAACAGTTTTTACTAAACCTCGATCTCCTCCTCCCCCTACAAATGGTTATGACCGTATAGCTCATAGCGAAATTATAAAAGACCCAGCTATCAGTTCAACTGGGAATGCCTTCCCGTCAGACAATTTTTATCCGCAACATGAAAAGTTTTTGGTTGAAGTAATGAATATATTTTCCTTAATTGCCAAAATGTTCTCATCCCCTAACTCAAACGTCATTGAGATGCTGTCCCACGCTGCCCCCTTACTTTCTTCTCTACTTTCTAAAATTTCTTATCATGGATCAAGTGATTCTTCAATGGAATTGCCAAAGCATTAACACAAAAAAATCTGATATTTCCTTCCATAAAAATAAATATAACCCATTCCTTCTAGCAATTTCTGAAACCTGGCTTAAGCCAGGTTCCACTTATAAAATTCCAGGTTTTTCTTCTCTTCTCGATTCTCGGTTTGACGGTTATGCTGGATGTGCTCTATTTATCAGGGATCATCTAGCCTTCTCACCAGTTACCACCAGATCGCATTCCCAGGATTTTCATGCAATTTCAGCCAATGTTAAAAATATAACTTTTTTATCTATTTATATACCTAAACCTTCTATAACAATTATAAATGAACTTAGTCAAATAATTCGGAGTCTTCCAAAACCTGCGGTAATTTTGGGCGACTTCAACATACATCATCCAGTCTGGGGATGTCAAAAGGCGGATCCTTTAGGAGACCTATTCTTGGAAAATATAATAGATTCTCGCAACCTATGCATCCTGAATTCTGGCAATCCAACATATCGATCTCTCCCAAATGAATCTGTTAGTGCGGTCGATTTATCTCTTTGCTCCCCAAGCCTTGCTTCCCAGCTAACCTGGGAAACTTTAAATAGTACTTATGGTAGTAGACACTATCCAATCCTCATTAAATTTCCATTACTATCACTAGAAAAAATTCCGATTTCTAAACCATTATCAAAATATAATATCTGTAATACACCTGAAGACATTTGGCACGAATACGAAAAACGGCTGGAGTCAAAAGTAAATTCTTTGCCTCTAATAACTCCCTTAACAATTGAGACTTGTGCTGAATCTATTTTGTTAGCAGTATCTTCGGCAGCTGATGATTCTTTCCCCTTAAAAAATGCTGCAACCGGCAAACTGCCTTCTCCCCCGTGGTGGGATAAGGAGTGTTCGGAAGCAGTCAAAAATAGAAAAAAGGCTGAGTTAAATTATGCCACGGATATGTCTTCCCATAATCACACCACATTAATAGATGTCATCCAAAAAACAAAATCTCTTCTCCATAAAAAAAAGTAATGGATGGAAGTCCTTTTGTACAACCCTAAGTCCTTTCTCCTCTCATTCATTGATCTGGTAAAATATTAGAAGGTATAGAGGATCCTTCAAGACGTCTAGAACCCATCCTATCTCACCTGAGTGGGCCGAGTCTTTTATGGACCGGCTGGCTCCTAATTACTGTCCTACTCCCTTAGAAGTATCTACTTCTACCCCGATAGTTTCTTCCCATCCTTTAGATCAACCTTTTTCACTTATTGAATTAAATAATATTCTTAAATCAGTTAAGGATTCCTCTCCGGGTTTTGACGGAATCCCATATTCCTTCATTGCTAAGTCAGGTCCACTCTTCAAACAATATATCTTAAGTTTATTTAATTGCATTTTTATTACCGGCTATCCCCCCAATAACTGGAAAACCCAACTAATCATTCCTATCCTCAAACCTTCCAAAGACCCCAATGATCCTGCATCCTATCGTCCTATCGCTTTATCTTCAGTATTTATCAAACTCTTGGAACATCTGGTCAAGAACCGATTGGAGTGGTGTGTCGAAAGCGGCGAGCTCTTGGCGAACTCCCAGTACGGATTCAGAAAGGGCGGGAGCACCACTAACAGCCTTAGTATCTTCACCTCAGACATAAGACTAGCTTAGTAGAGGAAAATCAGTAGTCGCTGCTTTCCTGGACGTTCGGGCTGCATGCGACAGCGTTCTTCTGCCGATCCTCAGGAAGAAGATTCAAGAGCTGAGGACTCCGGATAGACTGACGAATCTTATGTGTAGCTTGATGTCTGAAAGGCAAATTATTTTCCGTGGAAGAGACGACCAGGTTAATCCCACTGGAATCATTTGGCGTGGTTTGCCTCAAGGATCTGTGCTGAGCCCTTTACTTTATAATATTTATACGTACGATATAGAATCGGTAATTGATAACTGTCAGATGTTGCAGTACGCTGATGACATCGTCATATACTTGATCAATAGTAATATTGAAGTCGCCGCAGAAAGGGTTTCAAGCTCACTATCTTTGTTGAATGATTGGATGTCAATTAACGGTCTTAACCTTTCTCCGACTAAAGGCTGTGTAGTTACTTTTACTAGAAAAAGAACATTGCCTGACTTTGAAGTCTCAATTAACAATATACCTGTTCCAACTGAATCTCAGTATAGATTTTTAGGGGTTGTCTTAGACTCGAGGCTTGAAGGATCTTTACACTTTGAACATATAATAAAAAAGTGTGGAAAGGGTCTAAACATGCTTAGATGCCTTTCGGGGGTTTGGTGGGGTGCCCATCCTATGTCATTAAGATTACTGTATAATGCTACAATTCGCAGTATATTAGATTACGGCACTTTCTTACTGGTCCCTGGAAATAAAGCCGGCTTAAGGAAACTCGATCTCATCCAATACAAAGCGCTTCGACTTGTTTCCGGAGCGATGAGATCTAGCCCAACTAACGCCTTACAGGTGGAATGTGCAGATCCCCCTCTGAACCTGAGGAGACAATTTCTAGCTGATAGTTACTTCTTCCGGACTCTCCAATTTTCCCAACACCCAATTCTGCAGAGACTATTTCAGTTAAAGGCTGCTCCTTGCTGGCAATCAAAAGGGCCCCCGTGTTTAGTGAAAAGCCTTACAAGATTTCAATCTTTGAAGGATCCAGTTTTTCACACTCCAAAATTATCAATATTTGAATTCAGTTATGAAACTTTAACTCTGCATCCTCACGTTATTTTAAACTTTGGAGTCTGTCGGGAAGACCCTCATGCAGATGAATACTTTCGACAGATTTTAGATCGGGAATGGCGTGGTTGGAACACAATTTTTTCGGATGCTTCAAAATTATCAGCCGTTGGATGTGTTGGCATAGGTGTCTTTCACCAACAGTACGACATTGTACAAAAGGTAAAGTGCCCCCCAGAAACTTCTTCATACACGGGGGAATGCCTGGGTATACTAGAGAGTGTAAAATATATCTTACTTCTTAAACTAAAACGGACTATAATTTTTTCTGATTCGCGTAGTTGTCTTCAAGCTCTTGTTTCCAACACTTTCTCAATAAAATTACAAAATCCAATAATCTATCAAATTAAACAAAATCTCATTCAGTGTAAAGAAAAGGGATTTGAAGTTGCTCTGGCTTGGATACCAGGCCACTCGGGAGTGAGCGGTAACGAAAGAGCTGACAAGTTAGCAAAGGAGGCTGTTGTATGTGGGGACAAAGTTCCTTTCAGAAACTACTGTCATGATCTGATTTCTCTTTCAAGCAATTATTTATTTTCTTCATGGACTTCGTCCTGGGTAGCTTCAAGTAAGGAGCGGGGAAAAACATATGCCCTTATACAACCTAGCGTGAAAAGAAAACCCTGGTTTGCTAAATTACATTTACCAAAAGTAATTACATCTACATTAATTAGAATGCGCCTTGGTCATTGTTGTTCCCCGGTCCACTTGAGAAGAAACCGTGTCCGTGATTCTTCACTATGTGAGTGTGGCTTGGATGATGGGGACTTAAATCACATCTTTCTCTCTTGCCCCCAACATGATACGTTAACTTTGTATAGAGATTTAATAAAACTCAAGGTACCTCTTCCTACCCACATGATGCTGCTTTTACAATTTAATGACCCTAATGTATTTCTGGCCTTGGCCTTTTTTTGCCGTTCAAATAATATAAAATTATAAATATCTAATTAGGTTTAGCATGGTTAAATAAACAAAAATAATATGTGTCTTCTGTAGTTAGAATTATTAATCAAGTAGTCGTGTTTTGTTTTACTAACATTGGTGATGGAAATTTTTGTTTCTTTTTTTATTTTCAGAAAAATCAACTCTGAACCTATTACTTACTTCGAGTCACCGCTATTCTTTTTTATTTTTCATAAATAACATCGACGTGACACTGGCAGAAATGTCCAAAAGGACGATTGCCATATATAAAAAAAAAAGGTACTCTGTGGCTGACGGGGGCCCGCTAAGTACGGCACCTTTATTCTATGCCAGGCTATTCTCTGCCAAAGTTATTCATTGTCATGGCATTTAAAACCATGGCTTTAAATAAATTGGCATCAAATGAAGGAGCCGAGTCAAAAGGTACCGGACAGTTTATTCTCTGCCAGCGTCATCTGATGCCATCATGGCATTAGATAAAGGGACCGTTCAATTTTTGTACACCACCGCCAAACGCTGCACACTTTGACAGCTCTCTACGTTTGTTGTCTTTGGTTGGGCAGCCATGTAAAGTCGCGTTCTACAATTTTAAATGAGGAGTCACAAATGGATAGGGATGAATGATTGTTATGTTGAGGCGGCTAACTTGGCGACTTTTTGTTTCAAACGCTGTGTGATTTTATAAACTCTGATTTGAAAATATTTTGAAGCTATATATTATCTTTATATTTAGTAATCAAAATAACTACAAATAAAAATACAGAAGAGAAGTTAATATTCAATGTAGATTATGAAATATCGAAGAAAAAGGTTTGTAAGTTAAAAAAGAAAAAGTAAGTTTAAATAAGGTAAACTGTACCTTTACTCATATAGAAACAAGAAAAAGATTATAAAAACTCAAGAGAACAAGAATGAAAGTGCACAAGACGAAAATCCACAGAAAGAACCAAGTGCACAATGTATTTGTATCTAAAAAACTAAACAAGAAATGAAGTGTGAAAGATAAATGAAGGATAAAAGCAAACGCATTAATTAAAGATGACCCACAATCCTATAAAAAACTATCGATAGAGGAAACGGTCGCTGGGTGATGTTAGGGGAATTTCTTTTTTTGCAAAGCCAAAAAAAGGAATTCAGTCTCTTGAAAAGAAACTGGTCAGGCCACCCTACCAGGACCAAGGAGTATATAACACCAGGACTTTTTGCAACTCGCAGCCAACACAAGATTTTATATAAAAGGATCAAAAGATAAAGACACAAAATGGGTGTTCAAGACTTAACCAGACGGAACAAAGAAAGCATGACTTGTAGTTGTAACGCGAGGTTATCGACAAGATTATTCAGAAGAAATGTAAAAACAACAATATTGTGAATGTGTCTTTGGAATATGTTTGTCTCAAGGTCATAATTAGGATTAGGAAGCAACTAGATATGTAGATTTATTATCATTTCTAAATGGAAATTTACAGATGTTTATTTGAAATGAAATAATATTTATTGAAAGTGCTACTTAAATGGAATATGAAGTAAAAAAGGAACAGATCAAAAAAAATATTACCTATTATTCTATAAAATGAATAAAAGAAAAATTTTGCTCAATTTTATTTTGGTGTCCCTACAAAAACCATACAAAACAGTATATCTAAATCTATTATTGTCAGCTAGGTACCATGGTGAACATCAGAATAACTGTATACCTATTCAAACTTAAACTTTTTATTGCTTAGGTACCTACCACATAACAAAGTTTTATTTTAAACCAAGGTTGTAGTTCCTGTGATACCCCGCAGGGGTGCAGCAATTGTAGAGGGTAGGTATGTACCTCTTTACATTAAATTACTTATAACTATTGATGCTTACATCTACATTCTGAGGTACACCCGTCATTCTGAGGTTCACCTACCGTGCTCCACCCCACAAACTGATCTGATAAGCAAAACAGATGCAGCATAGTGCGACCAATTAGGATTGTATCTGGATGAATTATATTATTGTATATCACTCAATTTTATATACAATGTGGGATGGGAGCAAGCAGCACGAAGAGAAGAAAGGATCCAGCACAAATTATAATTTGGGTAAAGCCATTTTTCTCCACCCTGTATCAAAAGAAATTCCCATTTCAGCCAAACTGACCGAACAGCAAAAATAAAGTAGGTATGTTTCCTTTCAGAAAAATTGACTATCATCCACAAAACATGATGCGCAATAAGTAAGTATACTACGGGTGTGGCAATAAAACAAGAACTCACTGTTAAACTTTATTGTAGGATAAAAAATAGAATGCGCTTATAGACAGTCAGACAATGGATAGATACAAATCGAGAAGTGCGAGTAAAAAGAGGGTGCCTCGATCTAACAATGTGGATACCAGTCCTTTGGCATATCATCTAACACTTCCCCTTACGGAAAAGGATATAATACAAAATCCCTACACTCTCTGTCAACCCCATAACTTAGAATAACTTATCATGAATTAAGTAACATAAAAAGGAGTGAAACATTATGATTTCTCTTATCAGCCCATATACATCCCCACCAAGGGGCACGGGCCTCCCTTCGAAACACGGAAGGGATTTAGGCCATAGTCCACCACGCTGGCCCAATGCGGGTTGGTGGACACATTATGATTGTGATAACTAAAATCTATAATCTATTAAACAGTTCAAGAATACAACTTAAACTGAACAAATTGAGGTATTCATAGAAGAAATTTAAACAAAAATAGACATGCTTAATTATCATTTGTTACATTCAATCTGTGTCTGAAAAATGTTGGAGTATGTATGGACACACAATTTAATTGTGACATGAGTGTAGAGCTTTATTTTCACTTGACAATGGCAACACTAGCTTTTTCATTGGGGGCCCGCTAAGTACGGCACCTTTATTCTATGCCAGGCCATTCTCTGCCAAAGTTATTCATTGTCATGGCATTTAAAACCATGGCTTTAAATAAATTGGCATCAAATGAAGGAGCCGAGTAAAAAGGTACCGGACAGTTTATTCTCTGCCAGCGTCATCTGATGCCATCATGGCATTAGATAAAGGGACCGTTCAATTTTTGTACACCACCGCCAAACGCTGCACACTTTGACAGCTCTCTACGTTTGTTGTCTTTGGTTGGGCAGCCATGTAAAGTCGCGTTCTACAATTTTAAATGAGGAGTCACAAATGGATAGGGATGCATGATCGCTATGTTGAGGCGGCTAACTGGGCTGCTTTTTGTTTCAAACGCTGTGTGATTTTAAACTCTCAATTGAAAATATTTTGAAGCTATATATTATCTTTATATTTAGTAATCAAAATAACTACAAATAAAAATACAGAAGAGAAGTTAACATTCAATGTAGATTATGAAATATCAAAGAAAAAGGTTTGTAAGTTAAAAAAGAAAAAGTAAGGATATTATATAAGGTAAACTGTACCTTTACTCATATAGAAACAAGAAAAAGATTATAAAAACTCAAGAGAACAAGAATGAAAGTGCACAAGACGAAAATCCACAGAAAGAACCAAGTACACAATGAATTTGTATCTAAAAAACTAAACAAGAAGTGAAGTGTGAAAGATAAATGAAGGATAAAAGCAAACGCATTAATTAACGATGACCCACAATCCTATAAAAAACTATCGATAGAGGAAACGGTCGCTGGGTGATGTTAGGGGAGTTTCTTTTTTTGCAAAGCCAAAAAAAGAAATTAAGTCTCTTGAAAAGAAACTGGTCAGGCCACCCTACCAGGACCAAGGAGTATTTAACACCAGGACTTTTTTGCAACTCGCAGCCAACACAAGATTTTATATAAAAGGATCAAAAGATGGTGTTCAAGACTTAACCAGACGGAACAAAGAAAGCATGACTTGTAGTTATAACGCGAGGTTATCGACAAGATTATTCAGAAGAAATGTAAAAACAACAATATTGTGAATGTGTCTTTGGAATATGTTTGTCTCAAGGTCATAATTAGGATTAGGAAGCAACTAGATATGTAGATTTATTACCATTTCTAAATGGAAACTTATAGATGTTTATTTGGAATGAAATAATATTTATTAAAAGTGCTACTTAAATGGAATATGAAGTAGGAACAGATCAAAAAAATTACTAATGTTTAATAAATATACTTATTCTATAAAATGAATAAAAGAAAAAATTTTGCTTAATTTTATTTTGGTGTCCCTTCAAAAACCATACAAAACAGTATATCTAAATCTATTATTGTCAGCTAGGTACCATGGTGAACATCAGAATGACTGTATACCTATTCAAACTTAAACTTTTTACTTATTCTTATTCCTGTGATACCCCGCAGGGGTGCAGCAATTGTAGAGGGTACCTCTTTACATTAAATTACTTATAACTATTGATGCTTACATCTACATTCTGAGGTACACCCGTCATTCTGAGGTTCACCTACCGTGCTCCATCCCACAAACGGATCTGATAAGCAAAGCAGATGCAGCATAGTGCGATCAATTAGGATTGTATCTGGATGAATTATATTATTGTATATCACTCAATTTTATATACAACATGGGATGGGAGCAAGCAGCACGAAGAGAAGAAAGGATCCAGCACAAACTATAATTTGGGTAAAAACTTCTGTCAATTCGGCTGAAATTTTTGAAAGGGATCCTTTTCTCCACCCTGTATATAAAAAAAAATTCCCATTTCAGCCAAACTGACCGAACAGCAAAAATAAAGTATGTTTCCTTTCAGAAAAATTGACTATAATCAACAAAATATGATGCGCAAAAAGTAAGTATACTACGGGTGTGGCAAGAAAACAAGAACTCACTGTTAAACTTTATTTTAGGATAAAAAATAGAATGCGCTTATAGACAGTCAGACAATGGATAGATACAAATCGAGAAGTAAAAGAGGGTGCCTCGATCTGACAATGTGGATACCAGTCCTTTGGCATATCATCTAACACTTCCCCTTACGGAAAAGGATATAATACAAAATCCCTACACTCTCTGTCAACCCCATAACTTAGAATAACTTATCATGAATTAAGTAACATAAAAAGGGGTGAAACATTATGATTTCTCTTATCAGCCCATATACGTCCCCTCCGAGGGGCACAGGCCTCCCTTCGAAACACGGAAGGGATTTAGGCCATAGTCCACCACGCTGGCCCAATGCGGGTTGGTGGACACATTATGATTGTGATAACTAAAATCTATAATCTATTAAACAGTTCAAGAATACAACTTAAACTGAACAAATGGAGGTATTCATAGAAGAAATTTAAACAAAAAAAGACATGCTTAATTATCATTTGTTGCATTCAATCCGTGTCTGAAAAACATATGCTTATTAAAGGACAATGCTTTCATAAGTAGGTATATATCTGCTATCATTTCATCAGTTGGTAAGTATGATATACTAATACAACCATCAGAAACCAAATACTTTATGAAATTGTAACGCATTCTTTAGATTATGCCAATAGCTTCTGTGCACTCTGATTTATCATTCAAAATTGTGCTTTGTAAAGGTGTGCCCATAAGATCTAACCAAAAGCTCCTGATAAATAAAATGTCTTAACATGCGTCGCTAATGGATAAATACTCTGCTTCAGTACTTGGCATAGCAATGCTGCGTTCTTTTCTACTCTCCCAATTTATAGTATTAGTTTATATTTTAACTATAAAACCTGTAAGTGATTTCTTGTCAATAGGGTCGTTCGCCCAATCAAGATTCAACCTTTTACATTTATAAAAAATCAATCCCAAGTCCACAGTACTTGACAAATAGCGGAGAACCCTCTTGGCAGCAACCCAATGAGATCTAGTGTAGCAGTTATTAAGCTGACTTAATTCAAATGTAATATCAGGCCAAGTGCACACACTCAAACACATAAGAGAGCCTATTAATTCTATATAATAATTATTAATTTTCTATTAGTAAATTGTTTACAGTTTGATTCCATACCCGACTTGCTTGCTTCAGCCCATAGATGCTTTTCTGTAACAAACACGCCTTATTAGAATCCTGTGCATAGCCAAACCCGGGGGCTGTTCCATTAATATTTCTTTAAGATTTACTTAAATAAAATTCGCATCGTGGAATGCCTAACTACGGGGGAGGAAGTGTCTTCATAGTCCACTACTGGTTATTGGCTCAATCCACGTGCTTTAAACCTATTAAAAATAAATAGGCTTTTCCAGAAGATCTATTTTCACCTTAAAATACTTGCTTTTGACTGTTTCAATTTTTCTAACTTCCAAACATTGTTTTTAAGTGATTGATATTCAATATCCATTGCTGCTTGCTAATGATCTTTAGCTAGCCAAAGTTTCAATGTATGTGGTAGGTTCCATGAATGACGTGAGAAAAGAAAATTCATAATCTTCATACCTATTAGGAGGAATACCTCTAGTACATCTAGTGGATCTTTCTGATGACGTCTGCTCTTCTTGTGTCATCACGGTCTCACCTACCAAGCCACTGGAGTCCAAGGAAGACTCTGCAGAGCCGTCCCTCGGACCACTCTTCATCTTAGTCATCAGACTTTTATGGTGACAGGAAGCAGTCTGTGTACTCGGGTGAGGAATCAGCATCCTCCGCTTCGGAGGGGGGTCGCTCACTGGTGGCCTCACTTCCAGCAGCAACATCTCCAGCAGCTGATTCTGAAATTGATATGATTTCTTCATTTAATAAATTCTTATTAGTATTAATAAGTATAAGACTTTTCTGGGGAAAACAAATTATTAATTATTTTAAGTAAGTACTATCATTTAGTTCATAATTACCTATTCATGTCATAACATGGATTATTTTGGTTTCAAATTTAAATTATCTAGATCACAGATAATATTATTCCCAGCTGATGAACTATTGCTCACTTCCACTGGAAACAAATTATTAGAATGTACACTTACATTACACAAACACTCATTTGTATTATTATTATATTTATTCAATTAAATAAAACTCACATTTCTCGATTTGATTACTTTTCTCGGATTTTGTAGATCAACCAATCTGTCAATGCCAACCCTTTTGAGTTTTTTTTATTATTATAGCAATCGTCCTTTTGGACATTTCTGCCAGTGTCACGTCGATTCGAATAAAAAAAAGCGAATTTAAAACGGAAAAGAAGAAAAACAGAATTTCCGAAAATCTGTATTTAAGTCATGGATCTAAATAAATAAGGATAGAACTCTTCGAGCTCAAACGCGGGCCGAGGAAGAGCGAGCAACGAGGCAGAAGGTCTCATTCTAGTAGGGTGACAATGCGATTACTCGTATTGTATTTTTTTTTTGAGGGCAAAGTATACGTAACAGACAAATACAGGCTTCCATTTAAGGATAGAAGTTTTCCTGTAAATTTATTTGTATATAGCAAACCATCAGCCACCAGAGGCGGCCTTAGGGGGTGGCGAACGGGGCAATCGCCCAGGGCCTCGCTCTTGCAGGGGCCTCGCGCAACAACCCAAGCAAATTTTATTAAATTATTTAGAATTTCGGATTTTGATCCTTAATTATTTATTAAGGTTATAACATAACTGTAAATTAAAATAAAACTAGTTGATAAGGGCACCCGTTTCCGCATTAAGGCTCTAAGATGGCCCTTTATGCGTGTAGGTCGGTGGCTATTCCATTCCAGCCACCCCAGCTCCGACCAGAAGCTCAGAATCCTCCTGGGGAATTCACAGGCTTCGCGAAGGTAGGATTTTTGCCCATTGGTCCGCCACTCCCACGCATTCCAGGATTACGTGGGCGACTGTTTCATCAGCCTCTAGGCAGCCCCTGCAAAGGGGGCTGTCGGTAGCGTTTAGAACGAATAGGTGCTTGTTTAAAGCACAGTGGCCCGTGAGGGTACCCACCATTATTGGTAAGTTACTTCTATTTAGGCCGAGCAGTCTTCGCGTAGGTCCGGTTGGGCCTCCTTTGACTGCTGACAAGTGGTTAAGTGATATGGGCTCCTATTTCCGCATTTAGGCTCTTAAGTGGCCCATTATGCGTGTGGGTCAGTGGCTATTGCAGCCACTTTAGCTACGTCCAGAAGCTCAGAATCCTCCTGGGGATTTCGCAGGCTTCGCGAACGACCTTATATCTGCAAATATTTTTGCCCGGTGTTCTGCCACTCCCATGCTGTCCAGGACTACATGGGCGACTGTTTCGTCAGCCTCTTGGTGATGATGTTTAATACGAATAGGTGCTTGTTCAAAGCAGGGTACCCACTGTAAGGTACCCCCATTATTCGTAGGTTATCTCTGGATAAAAGCAGTCTACGCGTCAGGCGCGGGGAGGGTCCTGTAAAGGCTTTCTTCGACTGCCGACAAGTGGTTACGTTTTCCTACCAGTCTTTGTGTTGCAAAAGGATGCGTGCTCGGATCCAGGTCCGTACTTGGCTAAATGGAATCGGGATAATTGGCACAGGGCCTGCCAAGATAGTGTCTGATCCCTTCCTAGCCAATTCGTCTGCCGCATCATTACCTATGGAAGCGCTATGCCCCTTAATCCATTGCAAGATGATCCTGTTGGCTGAAGGTATTTTATTTAGCGCTTGGTGGCATTCGGTGATAATGATAGGTCCGGAAGTATATGAGTAATTTTCTAGGGCGACAGGTGGTTAACGAATATGTTTGCGAATCCAAGTACGAAATTGGCTAAAGGGCACTGGGATAATTAGCACAGGGCCTTCCAAGTTGGTATCTGATCCCTTCCTAGCCAAAATGTCGGCTGCGTCGTTACCCATCGATCCACTATGCCCCTTGATCCGTTGTAGGATGACCCTGTTGGCTGATGCTACTTTGTTCAGCGCTTGATGGCATCAAGTTAACTAATTCATTCATTCAAAACATAATTGAAAAAATAAGTATTATGTGTACGTAGTATCTTGAAGATCGGTTTGCTATGCGAAGAAGATCACACTTAAAGAACAGTTTTTTAATCGCATAACACTCGGGTCAGCTCGGGAGTCGGGACATAATTTTCTGCCCTTGCTATTATTTCAATCGAAAATGACGATTATTGTGTTTTAATTAAAGAAAAGCCGCAAACATCAATTTTAAAATTTACCATCCTGTATTTGTTCATTTTGAAAATATTTCAAAAGCCGCAAACATCAATTTTAAAATTTATCATCTTTGTATTTGTTAATTTTGTAAATCTGTCAATGTAAAATATTTTAAAACTCAAATTATATTTATTTGTATAACTTTAGCATTTCTCGTCAAACATGACAAAATTGATAAATCAAACAACCAGACCTACTTTTTTATCACATACTTTTCACGAAGGACGAAGGGCCTCGCAAAGACCTGCCGCCCAGGGCCTCGCAATGGCTAAGGCCGCCTCTGTCAGCCACATTTACGTTACTACATTTTTGTTATGAAACACCAAATTGTATGATAATATACAAGGAGTGTCGCCAAAGGCGAGTTGTAAATATGTAAAATAATAATAGATTTAAGTAGCTGGACCATGTAAGATCAGTAGAATGGCAACAAGGAGAGTGGGGACGTCATGAAAGGAAGAAGAAATAAGCACATCTTCTCATGTAAGTCTTATTCTATAATATTGTTTTCCAACTTGATGTGAAACTTGTTAAGATAACGAAAGATAAGTATTCTTTTAATTGTTGTTTCTTGTGATGCGAGGCATGGGACGGCTGTGAGGGGAGTAGGGAGGCCGTTCGGGCGTGTAGCACAATATTTTTCATCGCCTTATCAATGATCACAGGCACTGGTAAGTTTGCGAAGCAGATGTTTAGATGATATATTTTGTCTAATTTAGGCTATGGATTTATTTCCAGAACCTAAGTGTATATTTCATGTTATACCTAATTTTGAACTGTTCCTGAAGCTTTATGATAGGGTTGACGACAAGGAGGACACAGAGTAGTGTGTAGCGGATTTCCGCCAGTACTTCACCTACAAACTGAAGGGGGGAGAGAGGACGGGAAGCAATGCCGGCGGCGGCGGCAGACGAGTGTAAAAAGAATGACCTGAAAGTAAAAAGAAGAAGTTGAGAGTGTTGTGCATGGAGGAAGTGTTGGAACAGACTACGTCGCTATCACTGAGGATCCATGTAAGTCAACAACAATATAATAATATTAACAGTAAACGAAGTCAGAGCTCACTTATGATAATAGGAGTTGAGCATAGATATTACCCAGAGATCAGAGATAGGACAGGTAGTAGTTGGCAGCCTCGTCAGTCTCTTTCAGGTAATGATTGAGATGACTGGTGGTAGCTGACGGCTTTGTCTAGCAGTATAGAGGCGCTTAAGGCTGAGATAATAGCCTTCGCCTATAGTATGGAGAGTCTTGGTGTGGTAAGGAGGGGCGAGGGGATGGAGGTGGCCCCCACGGGGGTATAACCCCGAGCAGAGAGGATAAAAACGAAGCAGGTCGTGTAGACCATTTACTTAAGAAGGACAAAAACGACAGAGTAACTAGGTCGTACCGCGGTAGCCCTGCGGCTTCCTCAAGTAAACTTATAGAAGTACAAAAACGGTTAAGATGTTAACCGTACTATGGTAGCCCCATAGCTTCTTTGTGTCTCCCAAATTAACTGAGAGACTTCGGTTGAGATAGATATTAATAGAAACCGAGAGAGTCTTCGTACCACAGTATTATTAGTAATATGTGGCTCTCTGAGAAATGTAACTCCATACTGATCTAAAACAGGATGTCTAAGATTTACCAGTAAGTAAATACCTAGACATAATTATTGTGTAGATGATAGACTAAAACGTATTTTGTCGCATATGATGTATAGAGCTATAGATCCAGGATGAGAGATGTTCGCCGCGACATAGTGGACATCAGGAATGTGTAGTTAGGTTGCGAAAAAATAAAACTAAAACATGCTTTTAACTTAATTTCAAAACTTTTCCCATGAAAACATTTTCCCCAAGCAATCCATATTGGATTTTTGTAAAATTGGAGTTTTATGCTTAGAATTTGTTTTTTCCTATTTTATCTAACGGGCCGTATCTATAATTTAATTTTGATCTTATGTTATTTTTATTAAAAATTATTAAATAATGAATTCCCCCTTTCACAGAATAGAATAGAATATAATAGAAAAAATCCTTATTTTATAGGATATTCAGGATGCCACTTAAAACAAGTCAAGATTACATGAAATACATAGATATTAAAGGATTTAAATACATACATAGTTACATACGTATTCGTTCTATTGACCCTACTGACTCTACGCCTATTCGCAAAGGTGCAGTCTTCCCTAGAGAAGAACAGGCAAGAAACTCTGAGGGTGCTCTTTTTAATCGCATTACAAATTTTCTTATTTTCTATTTTTAACTAATTTTGAAATAACTCTAGAGCTGAGCAGTCATTCCCATGGCTCCATGTCAGTTAGGTCATCAGACATTTTGTAATAGCCCTTTTTGTAAAGTTTTTGTTTAATTACTGTCTTAAATTTCACTAAAGGTAAACTTTGAATACCGTGACGCAACTTTGAAATTTCACTCTCAACGCGCCCAAAGAAGTTTCATTTCAAAAACTCCAAGTTTGAAAAGGATGATGATGCTAACTGTACTTGGACGGGGGCGGTTTGGAATGAGGGCGGAATAAACTAACCCTGGATAGTGAGTGGGACCTGTGAGCGGAGGGTCGTGGGGTCGATGCCAGGTTGACGCCTGTATCACTATACATTCGTCTTTTAATTCGTATTTAATAGTTATCACGACGGCCGACGGCCGGTTTGGTCGAGTGGTAGTGACGCTGCCTCTTGATCGGCGGTCCTGGGTTCGATCCCCAGTCGGGGCAAACCTTTGTGTAAAAAGCAGATGTTTGTTCTCGGGTCATGGATGTTTGTGTTTGTCTTTGTGTGTTTTCCAGGGGACCCACGACACAAGGGAAAACCTTACTGTGGGCCTTTGAGTGTGTAGCGTTTATTTTTTTTTATTTTTTTTTATCACTTGCTCAGCAGTTAAGGGAAACATCGTGAGGAAACCCGTACCTCTAAAGGTTATTTCCGAAAGACGCATGGTCCACCAACCCGCATTTTAAGCCAGTATGGTGGACTATGGCCTGAATCCCCCTTTACTGTTCGAGGGAGGCTCGTGCCACTCGGTGGGGACTTTGCATTTAAAACTATAACTGTTAAGTAGTATTTTATAGGTCTACAAAGAACTTGTGGCCGACGGGTGACAGTTGTAGCTAGAAGAACTTGTATTGTAAATAAAGGCGTCACTATGGAAACCGCGGGCTTACAACGTGTATTTATGGTGTGTTGGTGTGCGAATTAAAAAAAATACAATTTCGCAATAGTACATAGTTTTTACCGTGCGAGGAATATTAGGAATTGCGTTCACTTTGAGTAACTGACTGGAATTTCCAGCATAAAAGCAAGTTGGCACAAAGTGCCGGAATTTTTTGTTATCTTTTGTCTAATCTCAACGCTGTTGAGCCATTTTTATCTTTGTTCTGAATCTTTAGGCACTCTGCAATAAAATAGCACAGCATTGTTGAGAACCTTTCTCCCCCGAACACAAGAAATCATGGACAACATAGTAATAAATTTATAAGAAATTATTTTAGCTTACTTGTGAAAAGATATGTTACAGCCACCATACGATTCACTTGAACAAGTGTGAACACAACATCTTTTTACCATTTTGTCAGTATTTTAATTTAAAAAATTGGTATAATCCTTGCCGTTACGAATTATTTTTATACGATTTAAAGCATGCCGCCATGACATTACGATGACACTTTACGAGATGCCAGTAGTATAATAAATGGTTTGAAAAAAAATTACGTTTTCTTTTGGTATTCAAATGCAACGTATTTCTTCGTTAGACTTTTTTGATCAATGACGTTTTTTTTTTAAATTGGCAAGAAAAAAGAAAGAGACAATCCGCCTCGCATATTGGTGTCCCTTTCGGATCGGATAGAGGCTGTCGGAGAAGCAGTCGAAAATGTACCTTATTGCTACCGGTTTAAGTTTCATATTCCTTAATACGATTTTTCTAAGTAATCGGTCCTTTAAAAGAGAAAATATACTAAGTCCATGGAATATTCAGATGTTTTCACTTGGTTTTCACAAACGGCATTTGTTTTCATCAGATTATTATTATTGTCAGAAATACAACACAAAAAATGTCTTCTTCAAGTGCAGAACAGGAAACCTACGTGGGTATGGGTACACAGCCAAAAATACTTTCCGAGGCGCAACATGCAAGTGATAGCTTGTTGCCGTCAATATCAAAGGAAAGTTTTTATTTCTTTCTTTTCTCGCAAATGTGTTGAAAAACGTCATATGACACGCGTGCGCATTGGATATTCGGCTCCATTAAGCCCGAGCCTTCCTCTCAGATTAATGAAATCCATTGGACAGAATGGATTTCATTAATCTGAGGCCTTCCTCTAATGTAATATCCAACTTAGCACACTTGTAGCATAATGTACTATTGAAAACCTTGACGAAAAACAAACCTGATTTCTATTAGAAATCTTTTTTATTTTCAGTTGATGCGGCTGTTTTCCCTCGCTTTTAGTTTTATAAGAACATCCTGTTGTTTCCAATCATTATTGAGTTTGTTTCAACGTTATAGATCATTTTGTTTAAAAGTTATACCGTTTTGTTTATACGGTGGGCACAGTAACAAACAAGAATTTTAAAAATTCCATAAAAAAATCTTATTTTTTTTTTTAGTATTTTTCCCGTCAATAAAATGAAGCATAGTTACCTCATTTAATATGTGCACATTATAAAGACTCACACTGTATATATTCGTGCGTTTTTCCTTACATCATTAAAGATTCCTTACATCATTGTCACCCTGACGAATTTTGGTTGTGTGGCCCATACTTTTTTGCCAATAATTCTTGAACTATTGCGTCACAAATGATTTCAATATGCAAATATTAAGTCTTTTATCCATCACTGAGCGAATCTCTCGTAGTTTTCATCCTAGGATTAAGGGCCGCACATCCAAATGTACATACATGGGTTTCGCTGTATCATGGGCGAACGATAAAGTAAGCCCTGTCACTGTAGAGAGCGCTTTTGACTAGGTAGGACACATGTTTTCATTTTTATCATATCAGTAAGGCAGAGAGAGACAAGAAGAAAATAATGATATGTGGCCCTATATGTAGCCGCAACTTAAGTTGCAATCGTTCACTCCTCACCTGACAAATCTTGAACGCATTCAGTTCATAGACATACGTTTTATAATCTGTGAATGGCATCAAATAACACCGGCGTACTAAAATTGTGCGGCTCCGTTATTTAATGCCATCTAGGGCATATTAAAACTTGGCATCATATAACGGTGGCATAGAATAACAGGAACGAGCTTAAAATGTCCGGTTCTTTTATGTACGTCACTGTTATTTGATGCCAAAGTGACATTGTATGAAATGGCAGAGAATAAAATGGGCGTACATGTCGCTGCCATAGAAAAAATTGGCTGAGAATAGTAGGGAGTCTTTTTCATTCGCTCTCACTCTTCAATTTCCGTCTATCGGCGCAGGACGTAATTTTGTCTATTTTACCGAAATATAATGTTAATAGTGACTGTATTAATTGTAATAACATTTAAGTTGTGGTGGATTCTTGAGGAATACATTTTACGGCTTATCCCGGCGTTTTTTCTTCGATCTGCACCTCTTCCTACTGTTGTGGTGGTATGAGCGACCACTGTTGACGACCACGAGGCCTACAACAACAGGTTATTTAGCCCAGCGAGATAATCTGCAATCATCAACCGCTCATAAAGCCGTCGCGACGAGGATTGGTGCGAACCGCACGCGGCCAACATGCCTGCGACAGATGGCCCGCCTATTTCGACGCAGATGCTGTTGGGCGGCGCAGGCGCCATGGAGAAGCTGGAAGGAGTGAGTAACTACCACAGCTGGAAGTTTGCCCTTAAAATGGTGTTAAATCTAGAAGGGCTATGGGATTTGATTGACAGGACAAGCGACGAGGGCTTGGATGCCGCGCGCGATCAGCGTGCGCTGGCTCGCCTTTGTCTCAGCATCAAGCCAGCATTATTCCAGTATGTAAGAGAAGCTAAGACTGCTCGTGAAGCTTGGAAAAAGCTTGCAGATGTCTTTGAAGACCGTGGATTGTACAGACGAGTACTTCTTCTTCGTCAGCTGCATCATATAGAATTTAGTAGTTGCACTGGAATGTCTGACTACATAGAGAAAGTTATGTCTTTAGTACACCAGTTGTCTGACATCGGTAAAGTCATAGAAGATGCAGAAATAGCTGAGATTCTATTGAGTGGTCTGCCGCAGGATTATGACTCTTTAGTTTCAAACTTGGAAACGTTGTGTATTTCTTCGAATCTACAAAGTGAGCT
Source organism: Aproaerema taeniolella (assembly GCA_949987775.1). NCBI lineage: Eukaryota > Metazoa > Arthropoda > Insecta > Lepidoptera > Gelechiidae > Aproaerema > Aproaerema taeniolella. Next base: position 7,606,574 of record OX465271.1, read on the forward strand.
AGTAAGAACAAGGCTGCTTCAAGAAGCTCAGAGAAAACAAGAAAGCACTACTTCGACTACAGCATTTGCTGCAAGGAAACAAATAGTTTGTGCTTATTGTGGTAAATCTGGCCATATCAAGCCAAGGTGCTTCAAGCTTAAGAGAGAGAAACAGCAACAAAAGAAGAAGAAAGAAGAAAAAGAGCCCATAACTGCATTTTTGGCTCACACTTCTACACAACTATTCATCGATAGTGGTTCCAGTAATCACATGTGCAATAATAAGAAACTATTATCTAATATTAAAGACACTAGTGTTCAAGTAATCTCTGTGGCAAATAATCAACAAATGATGAGTACATGTACTGGAGACATGCATGTTTTATTGAACAAACAGGATGAAAATCTACATGACAAATGTGAAGCTTGTCTCAAGGGGAAGCTTACGGCCGAGCCTTTCCCTACTGCAAGTACCAGCAAGACGACACAACCACTGCAGCTCGTGCACAGTGACGTATGTGGCCCCATGCCGGAGGTCAGCTGGGGTGGAGCGAAATATCTCCTCACTTTTACGGATGATTACACCAGGAAGAGTTATGGATACCTATTGAAGAATAAAACTGAGAAGGAGAGTACTGCACAGGCAGCGAGGATGAGTCCAGCTCCGCTGAATCGTCTGCGGGAGTCGTCGACGCCGCTGAGCGTCTGAGTGCGACGCGCGAGACTTCGGCTCAAGATGTAGCGCCGACTGGTCCTGAGACTGTCGATACGCACATAGGTCGTCCTATTCGCTCAACACGTAATGTACAGCCTATAAGATTTTCTGATTATGATATGAGTCTATTAGTGCATGATAAAAGTAACTCTCTTGTCGATGAACCACTTACTTACGAGGAGGCGATGAACTCCGCATGCAGCAAGGAATGGCAGCACGCCATGCAATGTGAGTATGATGCTCTTGTCGCCAATAATGTATGGGAACTAGTAGATAGACCCAAAGATAGCAATGTTGTTAAATGTAAATGGGTATACAAAGTTAAGTACGATGCGTCGGGGAATTTTGATCGTTTTAAAGCACGTCTAGTTGCCAGAGGCTTTACGCAGAGGGAAGGCATAGATTATAACGATACTTTCTCGCCTGTAGTACGTCACTCAACAATGCGAATATTATTTTCCCTTGCTAATCAATATGATTTAAATATAGATCACTTAGATGTAGCTACAGCATTTTTAAATGGCGACTTAAATGAAATAATTTATATGGAGCAACCTGTAGGTTTTTGTGACAAATATCCTAACAAAGTTTGCTTGTTAAAGAAAAGCATTTATGGTTTGAAACAGGCCAGTAGAATGTGGAACTGTAAGATACATAACTTTTTATCTGAAAATAATTTTGTTCAGTCTAAATGTGAACCATGTGTTTATGTTAAATACACTGATAATGACTTGGTATTAATAGCGTTATATGTCGATGACTTTTATGTATTTTCTAGTCAGAATAGCAATAATAAAAACACATTGGTTTCTATTCTTGAAAGAAATTTTAATGTAAAGAATCTAGGTACTCTAAAAAGTTGCTTAGGCATGAATGTTTCAAGAGATAGAGTTAAAGGTATTTTAAAACTTGATCAAAGTTCATACATTCGTAAATTGCTTGTTCGTTTTGGCATGGAAAACTGTAAGCCTGTTTCCACTCCCATGGAGGTTAACTGTAAACTTAAGAAGTCTGAAGGTAATGACTGTTTACAGGATGATGTTTATAACTATCGTCAGCTGCTTGGTTCGATGATGTATCTGTCAGTTTGCACTCGCCCAGATATATCGTATGCTTGTAGCCAGCTTAGCCAATTCAATAACTGTTTCGATAGGACTCATTGGGTAGCCGCAAAACGCATTCTGCGCTATTTGGCAGGTACAATTCATTACTCTTTATGTTTTCATAAAAGTAGGGATTGGTGTTTAAGTGCCTATACTGACGCAGACTGGGCCAATGATATAACTGATCGAAAGTCATATACCGGTTTTGTGATAAAATTAGGTAATGATACAGTTAACTGGGAATCTCGAAAACAAAAATGTGTGGCATTATCCAGTACTGAAGCAGAATACTTAGCCATCAGTGATGTCTGTAAAGATATTTGTTTTATTCAAAATTTGCTTTCAGAAATTGTTCCTAATCATAATAAAAGTTTATCAAATTTAATATTTAATGATAATCAAAGTGCCCAAAAATTATTGTTAGTTAGAGAATATTGTCACAAACGTACAAAACATATTGACCTTCGTTATCATTACATTAAGGACCTTGTTAATAAGAAATTGGTTAATGTTAAGTACTTACCTACGGAAAATATGCTTGCTGATGTATTGACCAAACCTTTAGGTAGAATTAAACATGAAAGGTTTGTTAAAGCTATAAATGTAAATTAGTATTTTGCATGGTTTGAAATGTTAAAGACTGACTGTATTATATAAAATTGGTATAATATTATGTGCATGTCATTCATATTCTTGCTAGATATGTAGAGACTGATAATGCTATAACGTAGAGCCCCCTCAATATAAGATGTAGAGTCTATTCAATGTAGAGTTTTTGGTTTAATTTTTTTTTTTGACATTGAGTATTTCAATTGTGTGCCATAAGGGGAAGTGTTGGAGTATGTATGGACACACAATTTAATTGTGACATGAGTGTAGAGCTTTATTTTCACTTGACAATGGCAACACTAGCTTTTTCATTCGCTCTCACTCTTCAATTTCCGTCTATCGGCGCAGGACGTAATTTTGTCTATTTTACCGAAATATAATGTTAATAGTGACTGTATTAATTGTAATAACATTTAAGTTGTGGTGGATTCTTGAGGAATACATTTTACGGCTTATCCCGGCGTTTTTTCTTCGATCTGCACCTCTTCCTACTGTTGTGGTGGTATGAGCGACCACTGTTGACGACCACGAGGCCTACAACAACAAAAAACATATGCTTATTAAAGGACAATGCTTTCATAAGTATATCTGCTATCATTTCATCAGTTGGTAAGTATGATATACTAATACAACCATCAGAAACCAAATCCTTTATGAAATTGTAACGCATTCTTTAGATTATGCCAAGAGCTTCTGTGCACTTTGATTTATCATTCAAAATTGTGCTTTGTAAAGGTGTGCCCATAAGATCTAACCAAAAGCTCCTGATAAATAAAATGTCTTAACATGCGTCGCTAATGGATAAATACTCTGCTTCAGTACTTGGCTTAGCAATGCTGCGTTCTTTTCTATTCTCCCAATTTATAGTATTAGTTTATATTTTAACTATAAAACCTGTAAGTGATTTCTTGTCAATAGGGTCGTTCGCCCAATCAAGATTCAACCTTTTACATTTATAAAAAATCAATCCCAAGTCCACAGTACTTGACAAATAGCGGAGAACCCTTTTGGCAGCAACCCAATGAGATCTAGTGTAGCAGTTATTAAACTGACTTAATTCAAACGTAATATCAGGCCAAGTGCACACACTCAAACACATAAGAGAGCCTATTAATTCTATATAATAATTATTAATTTTCTATTAGTAAATTGTTTACAGTTTGATTCCATACCTGACTTGCTTGCTTCAGCCCATAGATGCTTTTCTGTAACAAACACGCCTTATTAGAATCCTGTGCATAGCCAAACCCGGGGGCTGTTCCATGAATATTTCTTTAAGATTTCCATGAAAAAAAGAATATACTTAAATAAAATTCGCATTGTGGAATGCCTAACTACAGGGGAGGAAGTGTCTTCATAGTCCACTCCTGGTTATTGGCTCAATCCACTTGCTTTAAACCTATTAAAAATAAATAGGCTTTTCCAGAAGAATCTATTTTCACCTTAAAATACTTGCTTTTGACTGTTTCTATTTTTCTAACTTCCAAACATTGTTTTTAAGTGATTGATATTCAATATCCATTGCTGCTTGCTAATGATCTTTAGCTAGCCAAAGTTTCAATGTATGTGGTAGGTTCCATGAATGATGAGAGAAAATAAAATTCATAATCTTCATACCTATTAGGAGGAATACCTCTAGTACATCTAGTGGGTCTTTCTGATGACGTGTGCTCTTCTTGTGTCATCACGGTCTCACCTACCAAGCCACTGGAGTCCAAGGAAGACTCTGCAGAGCCGTCCCTCGGACCACTCTTCATCTTAGTCATCAGACTTTTATGGTGACTGGAAGCAGTCTGTGTACTCGGGTGAGGAATCAGCATCCTCCGCCTCGGAGGGGGGTCGCTCACTGGTGGCCTCACTTCCAGCAGCAACATCTCCAGCAGCTGATTCTGAAATTGATATGATTTCTTCATTTAGTAAATTCTTATTAGTATTATCAGACTTTTCTGGGGAAAACAAATTATTAATTATTTTAAGTAAGTACTATCATTTAGTTCATAATTACCTATTCATGTCATAACATGGATAATTTTGGTTTCAAATTTAAATTAACTAGATCACAGATAATATTATTCCCAGCTGATGAACTACTTATTGCTCACATCTACTGGAAACAAATTATTAGAATGTACACTTACATTACACAAACACTCATTTGTATTAATATTATATTTATTATTAGTCAATTAAATAAAACTCACATTTCTCGAATTTATTTTATTACTTTTCTCGGATTTTGTAAATCAACCAATCTCCAATCTGTCAATGTCAACCCTTTTGAGTTTTTTTTATTATTATAGCCAAGGAGTATATAACACATTATAGCAATCGTCCTTTTGGACATTTCTGCCAGTTAAACGCAGTGACATACTCTTTGCTGCCAGTGTCACGTCGATTCGAATAAAAAAAAAGCGAATTTAAAACGGAAAAAGAATCTCTTTTTCCTGAAAAGAAGAAAAAACAGAATTTCCGCAAATCTGTGTTTAAGTCATGGATCTAATTATATAAGGATAGAACTCTTCGAGCTCAAACGCGGGCCGAGGAAGAGCGAGCAACGTGGCAAAGGTCTCATTCTAGTAGGGTGACAATGCGATTACTCGTATTGTAAATTTATTTTTTTTGAGGGCAAAGTATACGTAACAGACAAATACAGGCTTCCATTTAAGGATAGAAGTTTTCCTGTAATTTTATTTTTATATAGCAAACCATCAGCCACATTTACGTTACTACATTTTTGATATAAAACACCAAATTGTATGATAATATACAAGGAGTGTCGCCAAAGGCAAGTTGTAAATATGTAAAATAATAATAGATTTAAAGTAGCTGGACCATGTAAGATCAGTAGGATGGCAACATGGAGAGTGGGGACGTCATGAAAGGAAGAAGAAGTAAGCACATCTTCTCATGTAAGTCTTATTCTATAATATTGTTTTCCAACTTGATGTGAAACTTGTTAAGATGACGAAAGATACGTATTCTTTTAATTGTTGTTTCTTGTGATGCGAGGCATGGGACGGCTGTGAGGGGAGTAGGGAGGCCGTTCGGGCGTGTAGCCCAATATTTTTCGTCGCCTTATCAATGATCACAGGAACTGGTAAGTTTGCGAAGCAGATGTTTAGATGATATATTTTGTCTAATTTAGGCTGTGGATTTATTTCCAGAACCTAAGTGTATATTGCATGTTATACCTAATTTTGAACTGTTCCTGAAGCTTTATGATAGGGTTGACGACAAGGAGGACACAGAGTAGTGGACATCAGGAATGTGTAGTTAGGTTGCGAAAAAATAAAACTAAAACATGCTTTTAACTTAATTTCAAAACTTTTCCCATGAAAACATTTTCCCCAAGCAATCCATATTGGATTTTTTGTAAATTGGAGTTTTATGCTTAGAATTTGTTTTTTCCTATTTTATCTAACGGACCTTTGGGAGAGCCCGTTCAGTTCCATAGGGAAATTAGTATCTATAAGTCGATTTTGATCTTATGTAAATTTTTATTAGAAATGATTAAATAATAAATTTTGTCAATTCCCCCTTTCATAGGGCGCCATTGCCCGATTTCGTTTATTAACGCCAGATATACAAAAGTTTTTTGTGTAATTTCAAATAGAAATACCTCAATAATTGCCTTATAGAACCACCAATTTATCACCAATTTTGTGGCGTTCAAAATGATTAAAACTGAAAGTTTTTCGCTTGTCAGTCCAACTAAACTAAGAAGTTCAGAGTTTTTTTATTAAACATCGTGATGAAACCCGTGCTTCTGAGGAAATGTTTCCGAAAGATGCATGGTCCACCAACCCGCATTAGGCCAGCGTGGTGGACTATGGCCTGAATCTCCTACATGATTTGAAGGGAGGCTCGTGCTCCTCGGTGGAGACATTGTATGGGCTGATGAGAGTGAGAGAGATATTTGTTAAGTCAAAGGGTCTCGGACTCGGACGCGAGACATTGCGATAGCGACCATGTACACTCTGATTCTTTCATTATCACTCGCGCAGCGAAACCGTGCGGACGTCCAGGTTTGATAAAAAAATTGAGGGTCTTTTAGGGATTGAAACCTAGCTAGGCTTTTAACAAGGCAAGGGGGTCCTTTAGAGTGCCAATATGGAGCTGATTTTAATTTAATTAGTCTATAAAAAATATTTACTAGATCACCAGCACTTGGAACAAACTCATCAATTTAATTTTAAGTAATTTTTTACGAATTTTATTTTGTTGTTTTATTAACATAATTATTTCGTTCATCATTTCTACTACCTACTTATTTTCTATAATTCTTAACTATATATTATTTAGCTATTACTATCTATCTCTTTTCCTTTTCTTACTAATATTCCTACTCTTAATCCTGTTTTTCTTTGTTTGTCTACGAAGTGCGCGTATAGTTTTAAAAGCACTGACAGAATATCAGCGTTGTGGCTCCAACCACAACACTATGCTGAATCAGGACCTCTTCCTTAACCGTTTCACATCACGATTCCCCTTGATGTTTTTTCTTTGTTTATATTTGTGTATTGTGTGAAGTTGTTTGTTTTATGTTTACGTCAAAGTTGCTGGTCATTGAATAAACGTATTATCTATCTATCTATCTATAGGGTATTGAGAGAACTGAAGGGTGCGAAAAAAGTAGCTGTCGGCTAAAAATTGTCTCCTAAGATTCAGGGGGGATCTGCCATTTCCACCTGAAGGGCGTTGGTAGGGCTAGATCTCATCTCAATGAGATCTATTTTTTTCAAGCCAGCTTTGTTACCGGGGACTTATAAGAAAGAACCATAGTCTAGGGGCACTATTTTTGAATTACTCGTCTCATTTCGAGCGATATATTTCGTTGATTTGCGTCGATGCTATTGATTTTTGAATTTTTTATCTACTAAATTCCATGAGTGCTAAGACCCTTTCGCTGAAGGGCAGTGATCAAAAAGTTCGGAAATCAAAAGAATCCGCGCAAATCAATAAAAGATATCGCTCGAAACGAGGCGTGTGATTCAAAAATAGAGCCCCAGGATGCTATGGATTGTCGCATTATAGAGTAATCTGAGTGAGATGGGGTGCGCTCCCCAACATGCACCAGTTAAGCATCGTAAAATTTTAAGTCCCTTTTCACATTTTTTGACAATATAATCGAAGTGCAAAGATCCATCAAGTTTTGAATCCAGGAGAACACCTAAAACATTATAGTGCGATTTTGCTGATATACTTAGGTACGTTGTTAATAGAGACCACAAACTCGGGCAGAGTCCTTTTCCTTGAAAAATTAACAACGAAACTTTTGGTTGGGGAAAGGTTGAGACCATTAGTAGAGAGCCAGTGGTCTAGGGAAGAGAGTGAGGTAGAGATTGATTCAGCTGCAGCTTCAATATTGCTGTTGGAAGAATAAATAAGGATATCATCAGCGTACTGTAACATCTGGCAGTTATTTACAACGGATTCTATATCATAGGTATATATATATATATATATATTGTAGAGTAAAGGACTCAGAACAGACCCCTGAGGTAGACCCAGTTCATATTGATATGTTCATCTCTCTTATGGAAAATAACTTGTCTCTCGGACAATAGTCCGCACACGCGGTTCGCTAGACTATCCGGAATCCTCAGCTCTTGAACTTTCTTCCTGAGGATACGAAGCTGAACGCTGTCGTATGCAGCCTGAATATCCAAGAAAGCCGCGACAACGGATTTTCCCTGGCTAAATGCAAGTCTAATGTCTGAAGTCGGAATACTAAGACTGTCTGTGGTGCCTTTACCTTTTCTAAATCCATATTGAGACAGGGCCAAAAGTCTCCCACTCTCCACATACGGTTCTTGACAAGGTGCTCCAACAATTTAATTAATACTGAGGATAAGGCTATGGGGCGGTAGGATGAGTTGGGTTGAGTGCGGGGAAGCAATTGGCCCTGCTTCCCCGCACTCCACCCCGCGCATCTTTACAAAAATAACTGACAAAAAAGGTTCTCTATACCTGCAAAACAGTGGTGCAAGGCCTTTTTTAAGATGGTTAATACGATGTAGAATAACGTAAAGTAATAAAAAAACTAGGTGAATAGGGCGTTTTACTAAGAAAGGGCTTTGAAGATTTTTGTATGAAGCCTGGAATACCTACTGTCTGCCATTTTGAAATTTTTTCAAAATCGCGGCCACACTTGAGACCTAGTAAAATCGATAGCTTAGATTAATACAAACTTAAAATATTCTTTGACAAATTCTCCTAAGGTGTCAGGTTTCCAAGTTATGAGCTGTCAAAGTTACACTGGTGGCGCCATCACTGAGTACTATGACTAAAGGTTTCTGTTTTCTAACATGTTTTAAATCTAATTAAATCGATTTTTAACATCAATACAAACGTAAAATATTCTTTGATAAAATCTCCTAAAGTGTCAGGTTTCCAAGTTATAAGCTGTCAGAGTTGCACTGTTGGCACCACCAACACCAATAAGTAGGTAGGTACTATGAAAATTAGTCTCTGTTTTCAAACATGTTTTAAACCTAATTAAATTGATTGTTTATATCAATACAAATAAAGGTAACTTACTTTTAAGGTAGGTACATACTTACAAATCTATTGGGGCATATAAGACACGCACCTATAGGCCTACCGTTTAACTCGCGTATCGCCTGCGCCGTGTGAAGGCAGCGGGGAGTATATTTGAGTTGTCAGACGAAGAATAATAATAAGATAACTGTTCTTTGCCCATTATGGGAAAATACCATTTATATGTGTTATATTTATCAAAAAGTCTCACACATGCCCATGGACATTGGTGACATCAGAATAGTCACCGATATGATACTGATCTTTAAAAAAGACGATTATTTATATTGTATGATTCTTAACGAGAAAACCTCATATACATGGTATTTATTACAATAGGTTTAAGTTAATATTTAATACTAACAGATAAGTATTAATATTTTTCATAACATTTGGTCAAATTGAAGTTGTATTTAAAAAATGTAGGTATGTGCATGTATTCTTTCCTAAACAGCCACATATTCTATGTACTGGTAGGAGATAGTTTTTTAAGATGATTGTATTATTTTAAGTAAAATAATTAAAATGCATTATTGTGTTAAAACAATTATTATGGATACATATATGTCATATGTTTAAGTGAATAAAAACACATTTAATTTACTGATGTTTTTCCTTTCTAAATGATATTAAAGTCATTACCTTTACCTATGACTTCAAAACATTTAACCTTAGTATAAGATGTCTCTGACTGGGTAGTCAGGGATATTTCGTGAAAATAGATAGATTAGTCGAAGATATGCAAAGACACGTTTAAAATATTTTGAAACTTATATTTCTTAGTACTTATTGATAGCGCCAATAGTGCAAAACTTTATAGCGGCTCGAGTGGCTACGAGTCTCCCCCGCCCCATTTCATACGCCCCGCAGGTACCCACAAATTGAGGTAGGTACAATCGCCTAAGCATTTGTCATATCATAAATTAGGAACTTTTAAATATAGCCAAAGTACTTTTAAAGTCAAGTAAAACATGTTTGAAAACAGGAAAGAGAAACTATATTTCATAGTACTTAGTGATGGCACCACCAGTGTAACTTTGACAGCTCATAACTTGGAAACCTGACACTTCAGGAGAATTTGTCAAAGAATATTTTAAGTTTGTATTGATCTAAGCTATCGATTTTACTAGGTTTCAAGTGTGGCCGCGATTTTGAAAAAAATTCAAAATGGCGGACAGTAGGTATTCCAAAATCTTCAAAGCCCTTTACATTTTTTTCAACACATTTGATCATAAAGTGGGTCTTATGTCATTGTTTTAAGGTTCATAATGATATGTATTACCCAGCCCGTGAGTAATAAAAATAAAGCACAAGTACGTTATGGTTTTTTTTCTAAATTTCAGCAAAGAGATCAGATCTTATTTTATATTTAAAATTAAGTGTAAATATTTAACTACATATTTGTAAATAGAAATATCATTCCACTAAATCATTTAAATTTAACAGAAAATTATCATTTATTTGTGCTAAAACGTGAAAATATATAGTTAAGTATTTTTTTATTATTTGGCTGTATGGCATACTTGTCAATGTGAATCTCATTTTGCGAGCGAAAAAAGAAAAATAAAAGCGCCTCTTTTCAGAATTTTCAGATGTTTTCACTTGGTTTTCACAAACAGCATTTGTTTTCATCCAATTGTTATTATTGTCAGAAATACAACACAAAAAATGTCTTCTTCAAGTGCAGAACAGGAAACCTACGTGGGTATGGGTACACAGACAAAAATACTTTCCGAGGCGCAACACGCAAGTGATAGCTTGTTGCCGTCAATATCAAAAGAAAGTTTTTATTTCTTTCTTTCCTCGCAAATGTGTTGAAAAACATCGTATGACACGCGTGCGCATCGGATATTACATTAGAGGCGAGTTTAGAGCCCGAGCCGAAACTTAGCACACTTGTAGCATAATGTACTATTGAAAAACTTGACGGAAAACAAACCTGATTTCTGTTAGAAATCTTTTTTATTTTCAGTTGGGGCGGCTGTTTTCCCTCGCTTTTAGTTTTATGGGAACACCCTGTTGTTTCCAATCGTTATTGACTTTGTTTCAACGTGATAGATCGTTTTGTTTAAAAGTTATACCGTTTTGTTTATACGGTGAGCACAGTAACAAACAAGAATTTTAAAAATTCCATAAAAAAATCTTAATTTTTTTGGATTTTTTTTTAGTATTTTTCCCGTCGATAAAACGAAGCATAGTTACCTTATTTAATATGTGCACATTATAAGACTCACACTGTATATATTCGCGCGTTTTGTGTAAGTTTTGTGTCTATATCCAAACCCTCAAACTTTCACATTCAAGTAGGATTATATAAAATGCCAACTGCCAGATACATACTCTTCCCTGGCATACAGTAAAGTGGGACCTGGGTTTCGCTCAATGGTTTCGCTGTATCATGGGCGAACGATAAAACAAGCCCGAGCCGAAACTTAGCACACTTGTCACTGTAGACAACCTATTATAGAATATCCATACTCAAAGATTATAGACAATACATAAATCAATTATTATGGATTGGATTGTCGATAAGAGAGCGCTTTTGACTAGGACACATGTTTTCATTGTTATCATATCAGTAAGGCAGAGAGAGACAAGAAGAAAATAATGATATGTGGCCCTATATGTAGCCGCAACTTAAGTTGCAATCGTTCACTCCTCACCTGACAAATCTTGAACGCATTCAGTTCATAGACATACGTTTTATAATCTGTGAATGGCATCAAATAACACCGGCGTACTAAAATTGTGCGGCTCCGTTATTTAATGCCATCTAGGGCATAATATAACTTGGCATCATATAACGGTGGCATAGAATAACAGGAACGAGCTTAAAATGTCCGGTTCTTTTATGTACGTCACTGTTATTTGATTGCAAAGTGGCATTGTATGAAATGGCAGAGAATAAAATGTGCGTACATGTCGCTGCCATAGAAAAAATTGGCTGAGAATAGTAGGGAGTCGTGGCTGACAGCCGCCATTTTGCAATTGAAAACGCCATTTTGAAAAAAAAAAAGGGCGCGAACTTTGAAGAGCTATTTGTTTTAAAATTATATTTTTAACTCGTTTAAAGCCCTTTTTCGTCACTTTTTTTTGATAAAGAAGGCTTTGAAGATGGGGGAAAATAGTGGGGGTAAAGGAAATAAAAGGAAGAGTGAGGATTCTGCGGGTCCGGAGACCCCGTATAAAATGGCGCCAAAATTCACTATAAGTGCCAGAGGTTTATTCAAAGAATACAATCACATTTACATAGAAGACAACAAAAAAGAATATACGGTTCTACTTTCTGGCGTGCAGGATGCTAATGGTTCCATTCCAAGAGTAGATCTTTTAAAATCAAATGGTATCTTGAGGCATGTCCATGGCTTATCATTTGTCAAACAAGTTGGTTTGTCTTTATTGAAAGTTTTCTTTGCAACAAAAGCCGATGCAAATAAGTTATTGCGTATTCTTAAAAAATCATAGGTGGGTTGCCAGGATCCCATATGACAACCTTGAGGCTCTGGGAGTCATCCGTGCACCGGCAGAGCTTTCGGAAGAGGAGTTGCTGGAACAGCTGGAGTCTTCAGTACCCATCATAGGCGTCAAGCGGTTTGTACGCAAGACTGTATCTGGAACAATCCCAACACAGACGGTTTTAATAACTTTTCTTGGCTCTACACAACCAGACCACGTCACTTTTGACAGGATGTGGTTTAAAGTTAAAACTTACATCAAGCCTATTCGCCAATGCTACACTTGCTACAAATTCGGCCATGGTAAAGGATCGTGCAAGTCGAAACAAATATGTTCAGTTTGTGCTGGAGATCACAACTTCAAGGATTGCTCAAGTGACATCAAAAAGTGTGTGAACTGCAACAGCTCAGAACACGCAGCTGTCTCATCTTCTTGCCCTGTCAAGAAAGCAAAACTGGATGAAGTCAAGAATAAGATCAACGGCAAGGTAACCTACGCCACAGTCACAGCTAAGTCAGCCTTCCCACCATTGAAGCTATCATCTACAGATCCTCGACGTAGGGCCATGCCTTCTGATATTTTGAACTCAGAGGAACTCCTCTCAGCTTTGACAAAAACAGTTATTTGTATTTTACGCAAAAGAGACACTGAGACCGCCTCCGGTGCTAACTCTCCAATAAATTCAAAATTTATTAAGGAACAGCTTATCTTAAACATTACATCTTAGAATGGATTGTGATGATGACATTGAAAAACTTATAATCTTGCATCGGAACTCTAGAAGCATCCTTTCAAAACTTTCCCAACTTAATAATTTAATTTCTTATAGTAAAATCGATATTATACTCATAAATGAAACATGGCTAGATGACAATAAATCTTTCAGATTGCCTGGTTTTAACATTATTCGGCAGGACTCTCCTCGTCCTCATGGTGGTGTTGCAGTAGCTATCAATAGTAAGTATGCTTTTAATTGTATTTCATCATGTTCCACATATCACTTCCAACACATTTTATTTTCGGTTATCATTGGTTCTACAAATGACTTTACAAATTCTTTCTGTTTATGTTCCTCCTCCTCCAAATGGTAAATTTCGCATTCAGCTTCTTAATGGTGCATTTTCTAAAATTTCTAGCAGAGATTTTTTAATAATTGGAGATTTCAATGCCCATCATACAGCCTGGGGCTGTAGGGATGTTGACAGTAGAGGTAATACGTTATATTCTTTTGCCGATAATCATAATTTAGTATGTTTAAATGACCATGATCAAAGCAACACAACTTTTCCTTCCTTTGGTCAAGAAGGTAATGTCCTCGACTTGGCTTTCGCTTCACAAAACATTAGCTCTAGTTGCACATTTTCTGTTGGAGACGATCTTATGAGCAGCAACCACTTTCCCATTTTTATTGGTGTCCTTTTTTCGGATTCTAGTATTTCTAATTCCAGAAATATTTCGTCTATTACTGACTCTTCTAGTATTCATTGCTTGTCTGACATCAATTTTAAAAAGGTTAACTGGTCTCTATTTGTTGATTTATGCAATGAAAAGTTCACTAATTTCATTATAGATTCTATTCTATTCTTGTGCATATATGGCTCTGTCCTTAAGGTGGCACTTCACTTGGCGTTGCGTATTTGCGTAGCGTATTCGTCGTATTTGTCCAAATATTTGTACGTAGTCCAAACAGCACAAACACGACGTCCTCACTTGGGATGCCGACAGCAAATAACACAGGTAAATAAGGTCTAAAATGGTCTAATAATCATATTGCGTCCTTTGATGTGTGACCAAAGACCGACAAGCGATCGGATCGGCGTATTTGCCTATTTGTGTGTTTGTCATATTTGTGCAAATATGGCAAATATAGACAAATAAATCCTCCACACATGGTAGTATTTGGCCAAATACAGCAAATACGCAAACACGCAACGCCAAGTGAAGTGCCACCTTTAAATATTTGGACAAATACAGCAAATACACGCAACGCCAAGTGAAGTGCCACCTTTAGGTAAGACAATTTTGCCAATAGATCCTACCGTTGCTGTTGTTGTTAAATTTATCCCTTTCGGGAAAGGCAAAGGAAACTATGTCCATACAGCCATGTCTTCAGTGAAAAATCTTCTTTCTTCAACTTAACCTAAGCCCTAAGCTCCTCATGTTCTGCGTAAAACCGGATAGCGTCTGTTTTACGAAAACTGGCGGCGAGAAGCACAACCGCGAGGATCTTTGTCGGTACCAAACGGAGCAGAAACACTGTTATCACTTGAATTTTTCATAACTACACGAATTTTAGTCAATTTACTGCATAATACACTATCACTATTACACATTAAACAACTTTTTCACGCCGAAAACGAAAATTCAATTGACAAAGCAACCGCTCACGCCGAGTTCCCGCCAAAGACCCCTACCGTTGCTTACAAACATTTTATACAAACATTGTGTGACATTTTACTGATGTTTCCGAAGAAGGTTGTTAGTTGCCATGCTAAAAAAACGTAAAAGTTTGATTTGGTGGAATGATCTTTGCAGCCAAGTGGTTCAGCAATCTAAAATATATTTTATATAAGCAATTTGACGCTAAGAAAAAGAGAGTATTATCTGAACAAAAGCTTTTAAGTTGGGCCAATCTGTGTTCATCTTTTAATCGCATGACTTCTTCTAAAACAATTTGGGATTTCATTAGAAGATACAAATTCTCTAAATTAAAAACCAATATGAATTCTCACTTTTTTGATGACATTAATAATATCAATTTATTTTTAGATAAAATTACTTCTAGCTCTCTGTCCAATAATGATAATGAGTCTCTTAATGTACAGTCCTTATTTGTCAATGAAGGTTCTTCTTCTGCCTGGTGGTTATCAGACCCTTTTCAAACTCATGAATTACATACCGCTCTACTACACAAAAAGAATACTTCACCTGGGCCAGATTTTATCCCGTACAAAGTTATACAATCTTTACCAAATGTCGCTAAAAACACATTATTAACTATTTTTAATAACTTATGGAAAAAAAGGATTGGAAACTGCAATATGTAGTCCCTATTCTAAAACCTCACAAAGACGCTAATAGTGTAGATGCATATAGGCCTATTTCTCTTACTTCGTGTTTTGCTAAATGCTTTGAAACTATGTTGAAAAACCGTCTTGAATGGTTCGTAGAAAGAAATCTGCTTATACTTACCTGAATTTCAGTTTGGTTTCCGTAAAGGGAAGAGTACCATGTTTAATTTGGCCTGCTTAATTGGTGATATCAAGAATAATTTTTTCAGTGGTAAGGGTACATTAGCTGTTTTCTTAGACATCAAAGGTGCTTTTGATAATATAGATCATGAGTATCTATTTAATAGTTTATACAATTTAGGTTTTCCAGGCCCTGTGATGAAATGGTTATTCTATTTTCTTAATGGTCGTAAACTTTCAGTTAAATTTAAAAATAAATTATATCGACCTAGGTTGTCTTATAAAGGCACTCCTCAAGGTTCAGTACTGTCTCCTTTAATTTTTATTTTGAGTCTTGTTGATTTTATGCGTCAAATACCCAACTCTGTTAAATATACTTTTTATGCAGATGATCTAGTTATTTATATAGATTGTAACAATCCTATTCAAGGTCAAAATGACATGAATTCTTGCTTGTCCGTTTTAAGTAATCTTTTAAGGATTCAATTGAAGCTACAGGTGAATACATCTAAGAGCTCTGTTATGTTATTTACCAGAAATTCTACTTTTATTCCAAAGATTTACTATGAGAACACTCTGTTACCTTTTCAGAATTCTGAAAGATATCTGGGTTTGATTTTGGATTCCGAATTAAGTTGGAAACCTCATATCGAAGGTGTTGTTAAAAGAACTGAGCTTGGATTGAATATTTTGAGGTCTTTAGCTGGTCTACGCTGGGGTTCTGATCCTAAAATTTTAAAAACCTTGTATGTTACTACAATTCGTAGTCATTTTGATTACGGATGTATGTATTATTCAGATGCTGATAACCATTTATTAAGAAAATTAGATGTCATACAGAATAAGGCTTTGCGTATTATATCCGGTGCCATGATGTCTTCACCAATAAATTCCCTGGAAGTTGAAGTGGGAGTAGTTCCGTTATTTATTAGGAGAAGTTATATAATTGACCGGTTTAGCTTACAGCTTGTTAGTCGAGACAATGTAATTGTTAGTATATATTTGGAAAATTTTCCATGTCCCAATTTTAACGAAATTCCTTTATCTGTCTTATCTAATTTGAGTAGTTCCATAGCTTATTTAAATTTTCAATTTCAGGACATCATTTATTGGTCTCATAGTCTGCCATGCTTTAATCACGAATTTCACAGTTTAGTTTATCATATTCCCATTAATCTTACGCGCTTTAAGACAAAATTTGATTTTTATGAGTTTTTAGATACTAAAAAAGATTTTGGAAGGATCT